>APFE031252186.1:0-11030 GCA_000404065.3 Pinus taeda
TTTGGTGGAGTTGAGGTGCAGTTGATGGAGTTGTGCTCAGTTTAGCTTTGTTAAACTGGTTGTATTTAGTCTAACTGAAAAATAGACTAGAGATGAGTTGGGTGAATTAGTTATTAATTAATTCACAAGTTATTAACTCATAATACAACTAATGAATACATCAGTTAACTCAGTTGCATGTCAGTGCATGTTCAGTTCAACAGGGACAGGTGGTAGAGAATTAGATTGCTATTAGTTGTGACTATAGTTGTGCACCAGATCTTGCACAATCAAGGGATTGACTATGCCAATGAGTTTGCCCACGTATTTGCCCACATTTTAGCTTATGCTCACGTCCACAAAGTGTGAGTGACTTATTTTGCAGGTGAAAAATGAGTTTGGTGAGCCATTCTCATCAGTTCTTGAGCAGGTATTGAGCAGTGGAGGCAGGCAAGTAGTGGAAGAGATTTGGAGATCAGATCTGAGCTGTATTCTGCGTAACAGAGGTGGAGATACTTGTGAGAAGTATTATGCTGTGTAATGTTACATGACTCAATCATTAATATACAGATAGTTGGGGTTTTTTAGCGAGATGCTTTCCCCGGGATACATACTGTGTTAATGTGTGAATGCTCTTGATGTTTTATTGTTATTGATGCTGCTATATTGATGATCAACGTAGAGGAGCTTATGTATTGTGTATGTTTTCCGCAATAGTACATGATCAGGATAATCTCCATTGAATATGTGTTAAATTATTCAAAATTTCTACAAAAAACTCCTCCATGCTGGTTTCATTTACTTCGTTCCTCTAACCGATTCGGTATCGAATATTGTTCCTGTGATGAAAAAACAAGGAATGATTAGAGTGTGCGTCGATTATAGGGATGTAAATAAAGCTTATCTGAAGGACAACCATCCTATGCCCTTTATCGACCGGATAATTGATGAATGCGCTGGATGCGAAATCTTTTCATTTATGGATGGATTTTCCGGATATAATCAAATAAATATCTGCCCACGGGACCAGCCAAAGACTGCATTCATTTGTCCGTGGGGCACATTCGCATATCGCAAGCTACCCTTTGGTTTGAAGAACACAGGGGCAACTTTTCAGAGAGCAATGAACTATGCTTTCCATGACATCAAAAACATCGTTCAACCTTGCCTCGATGATCTCCCAGCTCATTCGCGAAAGCGGAAGGATCATCCGCGCCATTTGAGAGCAATATTTCTACATTGCCGACACTACAAGATACGACTCAATCCACACAAATGTGTGTTTTGTGTCAGTTCTGGTCATTTAATTGGCTTCGTCGTCTCAAAGGATGGTATTTGTCTCGATCCTTGCAAGGTTCAGGCAATCATCGATTTGCCTCCACCTTCAAACTTGCTTCAGATTCAGAAACTCCTGGGGAAAGTAAATTTCCTCAGGAGGTTCATTCCAAATTAAGTTGAACTAGCTAAAGGTTATACTCGTCTTTTGAAAAAGGAAGTACCCTTCATTTGGGACCAGGTCGCGCAATCCTCCTTTGATGCTTTAAAGAAATCTCTAATACAAGCGTCATTAATGTATGCCCCAGATTATCAAAAAGACTTTAACCTGTATCTGGCTACAGCAAATATGACCATAGCAATGGTTTTAGTTCAAGAAGACAATGGAATTGAAGATCCTATATATTATTTAAGCCAAAACTTAAATGATACGGAAATTAAATACTCCTACATTGAAAATATCGCTCTCACGGCTATTCAAGCGATACATAGATTTCGACACTACGTCCTCTTCAGGAAAACTACCATTTTATCATATTGCAACCCCATGACCTATATATTGTCGCGACAGTTGCTCGGGGGAAAATATTCAAAATGGATAGCAATTCTACAAGAGTTTGATTTGGAATTCAAAAAATCAAAATCAAAGAAAGCCCTAGTATTCACAGAGTTACTATGCGATCTCCCATCGTCGTCCAACGATGCAATATCCGAAGAAGCAATTGTGGATGAAATTTTGTTTCTGATATCTTCAAGCGATTTGTGGTACGGAGATATAATCATTTATCTCCAGACACTAACATACAAGTCTACTACCTCACGCTCCAAACAACGACGTATTCGATACCAAGCAAAAGACTACGTGATCGTCGGTGATACTCTTTACCGTCATGGTATCGATACAGTTCTGCGGAGGTGCCTCACCCTCGAGGAGGCTGAGAAAGTCCTGAATGACTGCCATTCAGGTGCGTGTGGGGGGCATCAATCCGGTTATGCTGCGGCGCAAAAAATTTTACGAGCAGGATACTTCTGGCCAACAATGTTCAAAGATTGCATAACTGTAGTTAGAAGTTGTCATGCTTGCCAAATTTTTGATAGAAAAACCAGAAGACCACCCACACCACTGCAACCAGTAGTAGCTATTGGGCCATTCACCAAATGGGGCATAGATTTCATGACATGTAAACCCACCTCGACCGGGGGGCATGGGTACATTAAACAACAGCGGCGAAATGGCTGCCCTTTTCTTTTTCAATCACGTATTCTCCAGATTCGGTGTTCCACAGGCCATAGTCACAGATCATGGATCGCATTTTCGCAATCACATGATGGTTGAGTTGGCTGCCAAATTAAGACTGTCCCACGACAGCTCTACTCCATACTATCCGCAAGCTAACGGACAAGTTGAAGCAATCAACAAAGTCCTAAAGCGCATGCTGCAAAGGATGATCGAAGTCCACAAACGGGATTGGCACCTAATCCTGTACTCAGCCTTGTGGGCATATCGGACATCGGTAAGAAATGCAACCGGATTCACACCTTTTCAATTGGTGTACGGTGTTATCACCTAGAACTGCAGTCACATGTACATAATGTTGTCCAAAAAAATGTTATTGTCAAAAATAGGTGTCAAATGGTAGTTGTCCTATGTTTGTTACTTAGGGATCATGTTTTAGAAAGATATTGGTGTAAATCATTTTCAAATACCGTTAGTCATCCTCCATCATGATTGTATAAGGCATGTCTTATCTTGTTTACGTCACTGGTCCTTTTCGCATTTCCGCAGCACAGTTTTATTGGTTGATTTTGCAGCGCAATGATGTTGTAGCTTTTTCGCAGCATGTCAGTAACCAGCCATTTCGTAGCGCATTTTACTAACTTATAACTATCTGCGCTACAAAATCGCGGATTCGGGAATTTTGTAGCACTGATTCTTGAAATGTCATGTCTGGGGGGATGAGTCAGTGTGTCTGTTCGTTTATTGTCAGTTGGCGTCCTTTCCAAGCGATTATGAGCCATCATTCCACCAATAGGTTCATAGCCACGCACATAAAAATCATTCAAATGGTTTTGTAATGCATGGTAGTGTTATGATGTTTATTAATGATGCATGAACTGACCCATTTGTATGATAAGACTGTTAAATTGCAAAGGAGCCCGAGTTTTTTCTTTAGAAGAACCTGATTGCAAGCGAGCCTGCGTTCCAAAATTTGAATTTGCCATTTGAGTTGAAGCTGGTGGTGTTTCTCTGTGCGAAAGATTTCAAAGCAAAATGGAGAAGAAGGGGCATCGGTCTGGAAGATGTCAAAGAACAGAACCTGAGGGATTGGATCTTGCATTAAGAGATGAAGGCGTAAGAAAAGCTTTTAAGGATGCTGGTTGCTGGAGATTTTGTGAGAAGCTGCAAGGTGGGCATGCTGAGGTAACAAAAGCATTTGCCTTGAATTTAACAGGTTTAAGTTCTAAAGTGTCTATGTTAGAATTCCCAGTATCTCCAGAGGCTATTGCTAATGTGACTGAAATTCCGAGAGGAGGGCAGGAGTGGTTCAAAAATTTCAAATTTGATATGAACCCCTACAAGGAATTCTTGAAGGAGCCTTATGTGAATGAAGATCTTACAAAGGCTGTGCCAAGAAATTATGTGAAAGAACACTATGCACTTCTCCTTACATGTATTCAAAAGTATTTAACATGTGAAGGGAGATATACCAAAGTTTACTCCTATCATTTTAAGCTGTTGCTGCATTTTACAGGCAAAGCATCTATAGATATCCCATTCTACTTGTTTCGTAGCCTCAGCAAGATGTGTGATAAAATTCAATTGAAGAAGGATAACTGTGAGACATCACTTTTTCATCATGGTTTAGTGAAACTGTTAGTGTTGGATGGTCTGTAGAAAATTGGTAGGGATTGGAATTCCTTTATTTTTATGGCTGGCTTTCAGAGTAAGACAGGCCTCACCCCATTGCCTGTTAGGGAAAGAGAAGAGTCAATTGAGGAATCTACTCTTGCTGAGCTTAGAAAGGAGATAAAAGATAAGAAGAAGACCAAGACCAAATTGAAGAAATCAATGAAACCATTGGTTATCAAAGAGCCACCTCAACCATCATCAAAAGAGAAGGTCAAGCACAAGAAAGATGCACCTGTATCAAGTGGGGCTGAAAAGGTATCAAGAGTAAAGACTAGAAGTCAATTAAGCAAGGAGAAGGGCAAATCAGTAGCTGTTGAGGAAAGTCCAATATCAAAGGCTAGTTTGAGTGATTTGCTTGAGGCTATTGAGTTTGAACAGGCTCAATCAGTGCATATTGAGCCAATGCACATTGACTTAACTCAATCATCACCAGAGAGCACTAAAAAATAAAAGGCTTCGAAGAGGTTAAGGTTTGATGAACCTGGTGAGAGTTTGTGTTCAAACCACGAAGGCCAGTTACAAGGAAACAAATTAAAGAGGCTGAGAAAGTGCATGAAGAAGGGGTAGCTGTAAAGATGCCCAAAACAGAGGTAATTGAAAAACTGCCCAAAACAGAGGAGGCGGAGAAAATAAAGAAAAAACCTTTTACAAGAAAACAAGCAAGAGAAATGGAGAAACAATCCAGAACAGAGGAAGCAAAAGAAACCAAGAAAAAAGTTCCAAATAAAAAAATCATCATTTCTCAAGAAGGAAATACTACATCTACAAAGGACCAGTGGGAGGCAACTGAAAGAGAGATGACTGAGATGGAGAGGGTCGTAGCCGAAATCGCAGCCACGGAAAAGGAGGTTGCAAAATTGAAGGCACAGCTAAATAAATTAGCTGCTAAATGAAATTACTGATTCTGAGTAAGGTGCCTTTCTAAGTTTTGATCATTTTTGTTTAAACTCCATCATTTTGAAGTCATCTAGGTCCCTAACACTTGTAGAATAGGTCTAAGGAAGTCATGAGTTCAAGCAATTCAAGGCAAATACACTCTGTTTTAGCAAAAACAGCAGTTTCGTAGCGCGCTACGAAACTGCTGTAGGTGCTGTTTTATGAGGAAAATGAACAGTTTAATGATGAGGTCAGCGGATTTTTGAAGGAAATGCCTAAGGAACATCAAGGAGACCACATAAGGCTAGCAGAGCCATTCAGATAATGACAAGTGCGCATTCTCCATAAAGGTGAAATATTGTCTTAAGTTATAGCTTTAATAAAGGTACTTTATTACCGGTGGTTAGGGTTTGGTTGGAGATGCATACGAGGATGTGGGCTTATACACCTGTTCAATCAACAAGGCTTCCAGCATATTTGGGAATATGGTGATGCTCGTCAATTTTGGGGTATTAAAGAGCTGGGAACATATTGCTTAACTTTCGAAGGATGGTGGGAAACAAGGACCAGAAAAATAGGGGTTTGTTCTTATGATCAATGAACCATCAGCATATTTAGCGTCCAATGCTAACCTTGTTCCTTGCATCCTTATCTCAGCTATCACGGCCAAAACTAAAGGAGACAACTGTCAAAGATCAAGAAAAGAATCATGTTATGAGGAGAATAGAATTAGAGTTTAAGTTTGATTAGGACTCTTTGTAATTATAGCTCAACACTTAGTGGATTTAATGAGTCTGTTAAAAAATAGATAGGGGTAGTTAATGACAGTCATCGAGCTCCCCTCATGCTGGAGGAGGAGGCTCAAAGTAGTTAAGAATGTTTTTCTATATATAGATAAAACTCTGATGTAATGATGGTTGGATGTTTATGAAAAAACAAAGTTTATATTGGCTTATGTAAAAGACTTGTGACAGTAATAGAAAAGACTACTTTTTCTTCTCAAGATTCATACTTTGTTTAAATGCTCAAGATGTATGTGGTTTTTTCTTATCCTTTATATTTTACAGCTCTATAGATATACAATCACTCTGAATTCACCTAGTTGCTCAGATTTCCTGTGTATATTTATGAGTTGAGGTTCATTTGAGAAATGTTTTGAGTGTTTAGACATTACATGCCTTGACTTCCATGAATGAGTAGTTGATAGTTTACTGGAATGGTGTTTGACTCCATGAGCCCAATGGAAGAAATCTTATGTTGTATTTCCAACCATCATGTTTATTAAAGTTCTCATTTCAAGAGTTAGCCCTCTTAGGGTTAATCATAATCAGTAGTTTATTTTGAGAGAGCCCTCTCAGGTTAGGGAGGCTAATCCTTAGCCAAGAGTCTGGTCTGAAATAGTTACATAGAGTCTAACTGATTAGCAGCCATCAGTACGTGATTTTGTGATAACATACGGTCTAGAAGCAATCTTACCGGTTCAATGTGAAATCTCGTCCCTCAAACTCGCAGTCGACCTTCTCCCCGGAAACTAATCCATTTGGATGAAACCCATCGTGATGCAGCTTCGACTAATGAGGCTCATAAGAAGCGAGTCAAAGCACAGTTCGACAAGAATGTCAAACCTCGCGTCTTCTCAGAAGGTGACCTAGTTTTACTTTACGACCAAGAATCCGATAAATTGGGAGCAGGGAAATTTAAATCATTATGGATGGGTCCCTATATTTTTAAATGAGTATTAGCAAAAGGATCCTATGAGTTGATGGACTATGATGGGATTCCATTGGTGCAACCTTGCAACGGGTTGTACCTCAAGCGTTACTATGCTTGATTTCGCATAGTAATCCTCATGCTTTTGTTACACTTTTGTTTTCACCAAGAGCATTTAATTTGGTCAAGTAATCCACTTTTTGCATTCGTTGCAGATGTCAAACCTATTGGAATCATTCTTTGGATATGCTCACGAAGTAAGTCGTAGTTCGCGGAACTTGTCTTCTGCGGCATGGGCCATTTTCAATCCCAGCGGCGAGTTAGTAAGTTTCAGAGGAGTGTGCATTGGTTGGTCTGCGAACAATATCGCTGAGTACAGCGCATTGATACAACTCCTTTCTGATGCCATCACACATGGCATATGCCGACTTGTCGTCAGGCTAGACTTACAACTCGTCATTCTACAACTCACTGGCATCTATTTTGTACGAAATCCAGCTATCTATTGCATGTTCCTAAGGGTCAAAATTTTGGAAAGACAGTTCGATTTCATCCAATATCAACATATTTCAAGAAGTTTAAACACATTAACAGAATAATTGGCAAATTATGTGTTAGATAGACATTTGCGACATTTATAAAAAGAAGCATCACATCAATATATGCAGTAGGATTATGTAACTAAACCAAAATAAAGCTCCGAAAATCAAAAATATATTTCATAACTGTTTATAGTATGTACATAATGTTGTGTAACCAAGAAAAAATTGGTCAAATGACCCAAAACTCAAAATGCTAGGGGGCACCCTAGTCTAATGATGCTGGTAATAACAAGTCACCGCCTGTGCAATCATGCGTAAGAGCCTAGTCCATCGACTCGGCACTCCAGTAGTATGTCGCTGCAACCGCAGAGGCAACTCATCAGTCCTCACATCCAGGATACCAAGGGTAAGGCCCTCGATCTGGTCCTGTAGTGCCGAAAGAGTCTCGACCACATCAAGGTCGCGAAGGATGGCCCTCCCAACAGCCTCTCCTGCTGGAGTGGTCGTTGGGTCTCTACGGCGTACTGCCGGTCGAACTGGTCCAACATCTACATGAGAACATGATTTTTTATTAGTATTGATCATAAGAATATAAGAACATTATAAAGAACAATGAACAGATATATGGTCAGAAGAATTACCCATGGCATCCCACTGCTCACCAACCGGCAGCACCAAATCCGGATCACCTCGGAAATCCATACCAGCATATGGGAACCTGGCATAAACCATCTCCTGACGGTCAAACCACTCGAAGAAGGTCTCAGAAAAAGAAATCTGGGGTTGACCAGCGTGCCGAGACATGAGATCGACCCATCTATGCATCCGTGGTTCAGTCGGTGGAGGTAGGCCAAGTGAAATGTACTGCGGCTGCATCAGTGGGATTCTCTCCAAGGCAAAAGCGGTCAAAATAGAACCATAACCAAAGTTCTTGGATCTTCCGCTTTTCACCTTCGTCAATTATTCTTTCATCACAGAAAGTATTGCACCACACCAATTGAACACCTTCGGTTCAAGGCATTCCAAAGCATATTGCATGTAAGATCTGTTGGATATATGAAGAGCAGAACTACCAGCTAGTCTAGCAAAAGTGAACAGAATGGTCCGCAAGGGCCGGTCAGTGAGATCTCAGATATTGATCTTGTCATCCGTACTCAGCTGAGATCCCTCTCTGCAATGCCGGTGAATGTACTCCCTCACGGACTCACCCCCACGGTCGGAGCCTAATAATGAGAGAGGGGCACCGTGCCTCGATAAACCGATCAGAAAATAGATGTCCACCACTATCAAGGGGATCGATTTGCACCTAATCTGGAATACTTGGTTGATAGGATCCCAGGCAGTGAGGAAATATTGCAACAAATTGATTTGCTGCCTCATGCTAGAGATACGGAAAAACTTCAGCAGGCCACAGTTCCGTAATGCATCTACTATGCCCGGATCATGTAAAGCAACAGCGTCCTCTTCTTCATGCTCACGTTCTCGCCATGTAACAACCATTTTGCTCCAATGAATCTCTGAAAAACAAACAAGGGAAGAGTCATGATCTTCATTTGGTAAAAAACAAGCAAAAATTCATGAGGAAACTGTGCAAAGACTTTCCTCCCTGCGTCCATCGCACCCCAGCAGGTGTACTAGGAGCGATGCATACTAACTAGTCAATGGAAAGATCAGTATGCATCACACCTTTCGACTATGGAAGGGTGCGATGGTCCTAGGGTGAATTATTCAAACCCCAGGGGCTCAGGGAGACAGGGAAACAAGCTCAGGATCCAAAATGAAAGGCATGTAATGAAAAAGCACAAGTTTAACTCTTACCTGGACCGAACGGCATCGAGAATCGTCCACAGAATCTCCCGAAATCCGCTGGTGAAAATCAGGGGGAAAAGCACCTCCAGAGCTCCAACAAACCAAATTCAAATGAAATGGTAAAATGAGAGGTAAAAGCCTATGCACGTAATTCAAGTAAAATATTAGTGTTTTTTAACTCATTTATCAAGCATGTGTTTTCTTTTCTAATCGGTTTGATGAAGAAAATGAACAGGTAATACAATCTTTGAAAGAACGAAATGCTAAGGGTGAATCAAAAACTCAATGACCATCATCGCGAGCAATGTGTCGTAGTGTTCAAGCTTGTTAAAAAATAAACATAAGTCATGAGCAAATGTTTCCCCCAACGTTTAAGCCCATTAAAAAATGAACCGGTAAATAACCATTATGAATGCCTTATCGCCAGCTTTTGAGCCTTGGTCGTGTTCTCGCCATCACCTCCACTCTGTTTTTAGCCGATCGTTCACCCCCATATGATTGTTTACCCCTTCGAGGAACATCTACGAAGAGTGATTCTGTTAGCCATCCTTGTGACACTGCGGTGATTGGAAAATTCCAAATCTTACCTGGAATCAGTTGCTACCCGAAACCATCACTCGTTCTTCAAAAACAAGTCTTCTTTAAGCTCTTTTCACCTGACTCGTAAAATATGAAAAGATTGTCGAGCGATTGGCCTCTCCGACTCGTTAAAGGCATCAGAAGTGCTATGCCTCCTCTAGATTTTAATCTTTTTGGACCTGAGGGATTATTACACAAAAATATAGAGCACTTGTATTGTTCGGCTCATTAAAACTATCAAAAATTCATCCCTTTTGTATTATTTTACGCTTTTTTGGACTCAAGGGATTATATGACGAAAAAGAATCGTTGGAATCTCCTTTCCATTTCTTTCAGAATCTCTAAAATTGAAAGGAACCGAGTTATCTTTGTTGTTAAACTCGTTAAAACCTAATAGCGACAAAACTCATCCAAATGGACGAGAACGAGTTTCACTGTCGCTAGACTCGCTAAAATATAGCGACAGGTTCGCCCGGATGGTGGATTATAGAACAAGCATATGTTATCCTCCTCAAGCTTGACAAAAATAAAGAGGTATTGGTCAGCACTGACTGGGGAAAATTGGGAAGAAAACTTGAAGAAACTTTATTGGTAGCAAGTCGCTCTTGAACATGACACTTTCCTTCCGCATACATGTTGGGTTGGGTTGTTCCCTTCACTGGTCATCACCATTGGTCCATCACACCATCCATCTTTGGGGTTAACACTACCAATCCATCGTCAGTGTCACCGATATGTTCAAGAGAAGTCATTCAGACAATTCACCTGTGTCTCACCCACTGCAATACATTTATGATTCATTCCTTCATGACCGCCACCCTAAACCCTGTATCATCAGTTTGTTTTCACCTCCAAAATCATTTGCTTCGTTCCGTTTCGTTGTTTTGGGATCCATTAAGGCCCTCCTGCGACGGGTCGCTTCTTGTCGACATTAGCTCATTATCCAAGAAGTTGACTTAGGAACAACCCTTTCAATACTTTGAAGCTTGCATGCCTCAATGGCAAGTTTCTCACTTTCGGCAACAGGTTTACATCAATGGCCTTCGACCGAGAGATTTTACGTGGTGTTCGACGCCAAGTCCCTTTTTCACACCACGTGAATTGTACTGTAGTACCTTGAGGTTCATTGTCATTATTGGTGATTACTCTCGCGCCTGTTAACAACTTACATCGTTGGCTGGTAATCAGGCGATGTCTTTCCATGTTCGACTCTAGAACATTTTTCACATGGATCGACTTGTACTCCGAGTGAAGATTGAATGAGTTTTGAGGACCCCGGATCTAGTTTCATCCATCCGGGCTGTGATATATTCAGGAATATAAAGACATCAAGTGTACATCATTGCTGA
>APFE031252191.1:1037-36962 GCA_000404065.3 Pinus taeda
ATGGAAGGATTTCAAATTTTTGTGGAGATTTGGGCACCCAAAAGCTCAAAATACAGCGAAATTTTGACTTTCTGCCCCCTTTTTGAGTTACAGAAAGCAGTCTTGGGAGATCTGATTTTTGAGGGGTCCAATCAACTCCAAATTCAGAAATTCCAGTGGGGTTGGAAAGTAGAATTCCATACCTTTCCAACGAGCTATCCTGCATCTGATTTGGACTCCGGGAAGGCCTTCAAACACCGCTGCCAAAAGGTGCGACTGGTAGAGCCAGAGGTGCGACCGGTAGAGCTAAATTTGCCTGTTTTTGACCAGTTCGGCCAGTTGAGCACAGTTTTCACTTGGATTGACCATTTGGGCATGTAATTGATGGATTTTTGTGTAACTTTCATGGCATTAGATACTTTTACTCTCTTTACCCCTTCTAGAAGCTTCTTTGATGTAAATAGTGAAAATTTAATGCATGGATAGGCTTCCTAAGTTTTAGAGGCAAGTTGTTGAGCTGGCCTATTATCTAGTGATTGATTTAGAATTTGTTGTAATAGCTCCTAGGAAGCTGAGCTCGACTGCTAGAGGTGGGGAAAGGAGTTGGATCTCCTATATTATGCCTTCTCTTACTCATTCTCAGGGTTGGACTCTAGAGGGAGAAGTGCTATTGTATTGTTGACTTGTATTTTTTGCAATTTGAGGAAAAGGAAGGCCAGGGTTTTGCAGACTTCATTGTGGATTCTTGTGGATTATTATGTTGATGGTGTGTTTCCTACTGTTATTGTAAGTGTGTTTATGTGTTCCATTTCTTAATCTCTTGCTGCTATTTAAACAAAAGAAGTGATAAAGTTTGAATTCATGCATGCCTTGCTCAGCTTTCAATTTTGTTTAAAATTTATGTTTTCCACTGTCTAGAGAGGATTCGAATTCATTGTTCTCCCTCTTTAGCCTCTCTCCTTTCCTCCTTGATCATCTCTTTCAGCTAAGGGCATCAGCATAAACTCCTACCTTGGCCAAAAGCCCACCTGCAAAAACTGAGCTCAATCCCCGCACCCTGAATTGCACTCCCTCCAATTGCCACCAAAAAACCCAAAAACTTCAAATCAACCCCCCTTATCAGTTTACTAGCCTAAAATCCTTGTCCTAATTGGTCAACTCATCCTATTGACAAAATCCATCGAGTTTTGACCCGAGAGAGCCTTCTCATACCTCGTAGGGCTAGCTACGAGGTGAAATGGTTTGATGTAGCCTTGAGAGTTTGTCTATCTCAGCCTAGGTGAATTCCAAGCGCTAACAAGATGAATGAGTTGTTTCTCATGAGTTGTCACATCCACAAAATCATCAAGCATCCTCCGGTCTTCAAAGTCTGCAATTTCATCATCAACTTCATCTTCACTATCTCTATCGGATAATACTTGTTCCAAGGCCATTAATTGTGCTCTGTGTGAATGAAAAAATTGCCATTTTTGGAGTAGTGCACGATTCTGTGATTCTGTTCTCTCAGCAGACAATCTTCTTGTTTTCTCAACACGAAGCATAGAAGGTGGTACTAGGTTAGTTGTACACATCTGAGGATCACATTCATTAGTTACAGATGGCACAGTAGCAGAAAAGGACAGACCACTGGCCATAGGGCCTTGGATGCCAGTCACTAAAGAGTCTGCAATTCGAGCATGGTCCACCCCTAAGTTCTCTATTTGATGCCTTTCACATGGCAACACCCTCTCTTCATTGGCAAGAATTTCTAGTTTCTTACTCTCTTCATTATTAACGCCTTCAATTGCATTATCAAGCTGGCAATTAGCCTTCCTAGTAGGTGATGCCTGCAGGAGATAACCATCTTGCACCTGCTCACCATGATTTCTTCCCTCTGAGATTATCGTATCTGAAGATGGGCTACGAACAATACTTAATCAAACATAGAATGTGTTGCAGGACCATCAAAGAATCCTTTCACGAGCACCTGACTTTACATCCAAAACATATAAAACATCATTATGACCAGCATGAGTAGTAAACTGCATACATAAACAAGCAATATATCCTCTGACACCATCCCAAGCCACCATCTTTGGATAGCTAGCGTGTCCTGGAAACATTCTCTCAACTTTTAATGTCTCAAGGGATGAAAGAGCCACACAGGCATCATCAGCAACAGTCATAAAACAATCCACCCAGGGACGATATGTACCAGGTGGTGGCAACAAAATCTGGCGCACAGGTGCCACATGTTGATGCATTATTGAAAGCACATTTCCACCCTCTAAATCCCGCACACGAACAGTACAATTCATACTACCTGATATCAATACTTGTCTACTGTGCTCCATTGGAGTAAACGCCATATTATGTGTTGCCAAACAAAGTATAGGACCTGTGTGGCCTATAAAATATTGCAACACACTTGCATCATTTGGAGAGAGAGCGCCAGGCACGCGAGCCTTCGATATGGTAATCAAAAGCAGACTAAACACTATGACAGAGGAAATAATAGACAACACCACCGCTAAGAATTGTGTAAATGGGTGTCTGACTTCATTTGAATATTTGATTGTGGCAACAGCAGCACCAGTCAAAGGAAATGTATAAGCCCACCAAGCAATAGAAAATATCTGGTAAAGTGTCACAAAAAGCACCATGTAATGGGCCAGCCCCACAGCAAATATAAAAATAGCTCCCTCCTTCCATCCATGTCATTGCTTGCTTTAACTGCAGCTCTGGGATTAGTAAAAGTGACAAATCCATAGCATTTACCCCCAAACTCTCGGTCATTCACAATCATCAGGTTCTCTGCATAGAATTTATCACAATCCAGACAGTAATGATCATAAACAATAAAGCTTGAAAATTAGGTCTGATGCCCAAGTTTTCCTGAAAGGTTTACTTTCATCAAGAGAAAGGCATGTTCCTCTAGTTGACAACACTTCCAATGCCTTAGCTAGAACTTCTTGGATGCCCTGATCTTTCTGTGTCTGTTTTGCAATTTCCCTCATCAAGTGAAGGCCTTTTTCCATTATCACTTTTTGTGCATTAGTGCTTCTTTCAATAGACACAAAAAGGCACAAAGTGCAACATAGGCAAGTGGGATGTCCTGAGATTTACAAGCTTGAACTGCCATACCAAGAAGAGATGAACTCCATTCAGCTACAGAGTCGATCACAGGCAAACTTTTGTCCTCCAAAAGAAGTTGAGTTATCAAAGCCCCATGCCATTTCACAGTTCGCTCAAGTGCCATTATAGCAGTCATAACAGCATGTCCATCCCTGTCTAGCTCTGCAATCTTTGATCTATTAGAAGATGATGCTGACGCCCAACTAGCAAGTGCCCATGCTGCCAATGGCACTGCGACATGTCTACTTTGCAAGTCATCCTAGAGTCCAGGATATTCAAAGTTTTCATTTGAAGCAACTTGCCTTTTAGCATTCATAGTATCAGAAACATAGGCATTGCCTCCTTTTCCAGATAAATTTCTAATAGCACTATAGTATTGCAGGATGTTATTTGAGAAATAACTTCTGGCAGCATGTAAGTGTGGTAACATCAAGATATTTGAATGTTCTGGAATCAAAAAATCTGGCCCAAAGATATCCTTTAATCCCAATAATCCAATAACAGTGGTGTCTCCAAGTACTCTAATTCCAATACCACGCATCCCTTTCCCGCTGTCATCATCATCATCACTGTCATGTGACTCATCTAATTCTAGCCCGCCCTCCTCAATGACCTGAAGAGCTTCAGCTATGTCCCTTAAGTCTGCGCATGGAGGAAGCCTTGGCCCGAATACTTTCATATTGGGATTATCACAACTGGACGTAATAATATCCATGATGGCAGCAATAAGCATGCTTTTGCCTTTTAAAACCTCCCCACTGTTATCCAGTGCCTTTATCCTCTTTTGCTGCACAGTGCTACCACCCTTGACTTCCTTGGACTTTGATGAGGCGCCGATCCCTTTTGTGGATGCAGCCTTACTAAGGCCAATGAGATCAGTCAATAGTCGTGTCAGCCATGCTTGAGAAATGGTAATAGTGCCTGGTCCATGGTCCTCAAGAATACATGCAATGACTTTTGTGCCTGAGGATTTTGTGCCCTCCTTACCTCAGTAGAAAATATGGAACATTGCGGTAAGCAAAGCATGACATATTTGGCTTGAAAACATGTCGATAATGAAAGATGAATAACCTGCTGTAGCAGGAGGCTAACAGAAATAACAATGATGCACTGGATCAGTACACACGTAAGAGTGATGTTTTTCTGGTGTGATGAAGTCTACAATCAAACACTATTAACATGGTATATTATGGATTGCATAATCCCATTATCTATGCTCGATATTGCAAGTGCCTCTTATCAACTCACTGCAGAGATATGCACTAATTCATATGTCAAATCGAACTTGTGGAAATTTCAACGATTAGTCAATACCTAGGCTCTATAGTAAACTACTAATCTACGCATTCATATGTCCAGTGCACACATTCTACGTACATGCCTTAGTCAACGCACAAAGTGACTTCTAGTGGTTCAGGATACATGCATTTACAACATTCCACAAGTGCACAAGCACAAACAAAATTTCTAGAGGACTGCGTAGTAGTATCTATGCCTTCAAAGCTAGCACATATCAATAAGGAGTTATGCCAAGTTCATAGATCAGGGATAGATGAATAAACACATGAAGAAGCAAGAGATTTGCAATATGGTCAAGACAACCTTAGTCAAATTCATGATTTCACACTTAGAGCTCAAATCATGATTGAACTGGTCATATTCAACAGATGGTCTTCATGCAAGTTATGAAGGTTACCTCAAATAAAGAAATACTTGCGAAAACATTACAAATGATCTAGTGAATCCAAAGAGAAAAGTATAAGCCCAAAACCACTCAATACATTCATCCTCCCTACGATAGTTCAACCCAACGATACACCTAGAGAAGTAACCGTAATCCTAGATTAGAAAGAGTGAATCTCTTCTTGGAATTTCACTAGCCAGAGGATTAATTCACTTCCAAGAATAACTTTAGAAGAATGCAAGTCTATATGTTTTTTTGTGATTATATGAGTGCCATTTATATAGTTTTGAGGAGCGTCCAAAAAATATCAGTCAACTTAGAATTTGGAGGGAAAATCAATTTTTGAATTTCAAAAAATTTGGAGCGAAAACCCCAACTGAATATAGGTCCGAATTGATGGCATGTAACATTTAATTTTTTAAATGATTTATCCTTTTTTTTAAATCGACTTTCTCTTAATGCCAATAAAAACCTTCCTTTTAAACAACTCCAAGATAATTAAAATATTTGTTTACTTTTAATGAGAATTCTTTTAGCCTCAATTTCGAGAACCAATTATATGTTGCCACATCACTTCCCTTTGGGATCTTGGACCATAAGATGGGGTTTCAACTTCAATCAATCATATCTCTAGAATAGTGAGGGCTCCCATGGCGCTCCATAATTAGCATGAAGAGTAGAATTCACTGGCAAGGGTCTCCAAATTGAGCTCAGTGATCTGCATAGTCAAATTATCCAACAATTGCAAGGTATGAACATTATCCAAGGAATCCAAAACCTAGAGATAGGGTTTCATCAAGTTGCATCATTGATCTGAATCTTGGGGGAGGCACCCAAGATATAAAAAATTGAAATGGATCTTGGGGGGGGGGGGATACGAAAAATTGAAATGCCAAAAGTAAAGTGGAGAACACCCAATAAACAAAACAACAATTTTTTTTTATTAAAATAGAGAATAAATGTAAAAACTACTTTGTGATGGACAATCTGTCCATTTACAAAATGTGACTTGTTACTTATAGTCTTTTTTTAGTTATAATACCATAGTAAATTCCATGGGTGATTGAATACCATCATTGTATCTCACTTATAATACCATGGGTGGATGCCACTTATAATACCATGGGTAAATTCCATGGGTGGATGAATACCTTGGGTGGATGACACTTACAATACTATGGGTATATTCCATGAGTGGATAAATACCATGGGTCGATGAATACCATGGGTGGATGCTAATTTCCATTCGGATCATTCCTCCCTCCTTAAGAAGCAATGGTCCCCGTTTCGTGAAATTCCCTCCTAAGAAGCCTTTGTTGAATATGAAGAGCCACTGAAGAGAAGGTTTTTGTGTGGTTAACCCATAAGCGTGCTGAATGAAGATCCGATGATAGAGATACCCTGTAATGCTTGTGGCCAACTGTGATACTGACAATGTGCAGCATAGCAAATGAACTTTGATGAAGTGTGGGTTTGTGGATGACCCATAACCATGAAAAAAGAAGATTTGAGGATAGAGATACCATGTAATTCTTGTGATCAACTATGATACTAATAGTGTGTGGCCTAGCAAATAGACTTCAATGACAAATATTTTGTGCGGTTGGCCCATAACTATGATGTTTATTGTTGATGAAGCAGCAGGTGCCAACATAGCCTAGGGTGGGAGAGAACGTCTCCAAAGAACCCTAGCAAAACGCTACTATGCTAAAGCTGATGAATGTGAAGTAGGTTCCTACTAAAGCGGGGTGGGATGGCACATCGCCACAGGGAACCTGCTCTGAATGCTGCTCCAGATATAAAAACTAATTTAAAATGGGCATAACTCGGTCAATATAACTCAGAATATTTATTATAAACTATTTTTGGTAAGCAGAATGACCATTATGCATCTTCCCATGTGATTGAAATCCCTATCTATACACTCTGGAAACTCAGATTTGCGCTGCAACTGTCTCGTCGTCACAAAAGTTATAAAAAGATAGTTGATTTTAAATCAGCGATATCTCCCTCATTTGAACTCTGATTCGACTAATTTGTTTTTTAAAATTGGGTGATTTTTCAAGAGGAGATCATATATGCAATCATTTTTATGAAATTATGCAAAAATTGCAAAAAATTATAGGAGAGTCGTTATCCACGAATTGTTGTCAGAATAATTTATGCAACATAACTGATTTTAAATCAGTGATATCTCCCCCATCCGGGCTCCGATTCGGTCGAGTTTTTTTTGAATTTGGGTATTTTTTTGCAAGGAATCCCGATATCGTATTTATTTTTATAAATTTTGAACAAAAAGTTTCAGATCTGATCTGCAAACTCGCCGCACAAAAAATTCCTGCAAAATAAATAAATTCTTCCCACTTTACCCATAAAAGTGCTCTATGGAGGTCGTAGCACGTGCCTGAAATTTGTTGAATATTGTTGTAAAAGTTTGAAACTAAAATATGCATCAAACCCTCATTCCCATGGACTTGTAACCTGAATATGATACCACTAATCGATATGAAGTCTGGTTATCACCAAGTTCCAATAAAACCCACAAATGTATGGAAGACGACCTTAAAATCCAAGGAAGGCCGTTTTGAATGGTTGGTTATATTAAAATTTGGTTATCGGATGACAAGTGGTTCCCTAAGGCTTTGATCTTTGGCCTATGGGAAAGTGTCCAAATTTATTTGTACTTTTCTCCTAAGGTGACTTTATAAGTGGTAAAGTCAATTTAATTTAAAAGTGACTTTATAAGTGTTAAAGTTACATTCTAATTTAAAAGTGACTTTATAAGTGGTAAAGTTACATTCTAATTTAAAGGTGACTTTATTAAACTCAGTGAAGAATTAAAAAGTGAAAAAGTGACTATGGAAATAAAAAGTTAAGTGGGTTTTTATTTAAGTGGGTGAGTTAAAAAACAGAAAGCGAGAATTAAATGCACATTTATTCTCATCCCTAGATCTAAATGAATCTCAGTGATTAGATCTTAAGGTAACCCAAAAGGTCATTTAGAGAATAAAAGGGGAAGAGAAGAGGAAAATATCATTCATTCTTTCATGAGCATTTGAGAGAAAGATAAGAGAGAGCAAGGAGAAAATTTCTGAGCAGTGAAGAAGTGAAGGAGAGCGAATCTGGGCAGCAGCATTTATTGGCACACATCCCAAGGAAAAATCGTATAATAAGAGAAAGGCACAGAAATCAAGGAAGAGGGACAGCAAGTTCTGGGCATGTTTTTTCGAGGCTGGCCGTACAACATTTAATGTTTTTTTATTGCTGTAAAAAATTATGTTTGGGTTGTTTGCTGATTAGCACGATTTTCGAGGTGGAGCTCAAGCACGAAAATTGAGATAAGTTGTAATTTGTGGTTGCTGGAATTTTTACAATGTATTTCAGTTTCTCTGTAAAATCATTTTTAGAAATAAATAAGAGCTCTCAAATTGGTTTTCCCTAAGAGTTGTAGGGGGTTTTTCCAGGGTCACATTGACAAAAAATCATTGTGTTATTTTCTATGTGTGGCTGTCATAATTTTGTTGTGTTTTATTTCTACAATTTCAGCAGTTGTGAAATCTCTAAATTTGTGTTTTCAGAAAATTATTGTCATTTCTAGATTTTAGAATTTTTATCATGCTTAGATTTAAAACTAAATGGATGGAGTGATAAGGAAAATTGATAACCGGAGTGGGGGTTGAAATTTCTTCATGGTATCGGAGCTTGGTTCACTGAAAAGTGTAGTTTGGAACATCAAAGTGAAAATTACAGCAAGTTGATTTTTACACAGAAAACATAAACCTTTACCACAGATTTGAAAATTTCAGTTTGGTAGGACAGTGAAACATGTATTTGGGTTTGAGAGTTGAAAACAAGTTGGATGGGCAGAACAAATACAGTGCATGGAAGGAGAGAATCCAGAGCATCTTTGAGGAAGCAGAATTCTGGGGCATTATGGTAAATACCACACAGAACCCAGTAGCAGTACCTGCTGACCCTGTACAGTTGGCAGAGTTTAATAGGAACAACGCTAAGGCAAAAAGATTGATTCTGGAAGGAATCAAATACCATGTCATTCCTCATGTGAGAGGAAAGACATAAGCACATGAGATGTGGACAACTTTGACAAGTCTTTACCAGAGCTCGAATAAAAACAAAAAAATGGTCCTAAAGGAGAAACTGAAGGCCATTAAAATGGCTAAGGCTGACAGTGCTACAACATACCTCACAAAGATCACTTCAGTGAGAGATAAGTTGGTAGCCGTAAGTGAGATCAATGCACCCACTGAGTTGGTGAGAATTGCTTTGAATGGTCTTCCCAAGAGTTGGGAGAATTTTGTGGATGGCATTGTTGCAAAGGAAAACATTCCCGATTGGGAGAGGTTGTGGAATGATTGCATTCAAAATGAGATCAGAAAGAACCATCTTGGGGCAGCCAAACGGGTGGAGGAGGATGACAATGTGGCATTGTTAGCAACGGGCAAGAAGGGCAAAGCAAAGAAGCAAGCTTCCAACAGTGGAAGCAAAGGCAAAGGTAAAGGCAAGCAGCAAAACAAGGAGAAGGACTATTCCAAAGTCAAATGTTTGAATTGTCAAAAGTTGGGACACTATGTTGTTGTGTGTCCAGAGAAGAAGAAGAAGAAAGGGAAAGACAAACCCATGGCAGCTTCTGCAGAGATAGAGAGCTTCTCAGAGAGATTTGATCAAGATTTTGGGTTCATAGCTTGTGAGGCCACTAGTGCAGGATCACCTGCCATACAGGTTTGGAGGGAGTGTGCATTCTCCGCTACTAGGAGAGTATCTTCTAGCTTTTCGTATGTTGACAGTGGCGCTTCCCACCACATGACAGGAATCAGAGAGCACTTCTCAAAGCTTTCAGAGGGTGATACTGATATGGAGGTAGTACTTGGTTATGACAGCATTGTTAGAGCAGTCGGTGTGGGGGCATTGACATTTGATAGGGAACCCAAGCCTCCCTTGAAAGTACCAAATGTTATATATGTGGCTAGAATGAAGAAGAACCTAATATCTATCTCAGCACTTGAGGATAGAGGGTATGATGTGTTGTTCAGGAGAGGGCAGGTGCTTATTTATCCCAAGGGAACTCCAGCTTCTTCAGCTAGAGAGATTGGTGTGCGCCTTGCCAAGGTGTACAAGTTCTCATTCCAACCCCTAATGGCATTGAGTAGCAGCACCCGAGACAGAACCGACAACAGATCTAGAAATTCATAGTTGTGTGAGATTTGGCACCGCAAGATGGGGCACATGTATCATGGGGCTTGAGTACATTGCAGGAGATCACCACTGGTGTGCCAAATTTCAGTTCTGATCACCTTGATGTTTGCAGAGGATGTGCTATGGGGAGGTTTTCCAGATCCCCTTTTCCCAACAATGACAGTAGAGTGACCGGGATCCTTGACTTGATACATATCGATGTGAGTGGTCGGATGTCTCATGTATCATTGAGTGGCTATGAATACTATGTTTTATTCATTGATGACCACTCTAGGAAGACCTGGATTTATTTCTTGAAGACCAAGAGTGAGGTTTGCAAGCGGTTTCAAGAGTTCAAAGCTCTTGTGGAGACCCAGAAAGGTATGAAGATCAAGGTCCTCAGGTCGGACAATGGAAGGGAGTATACCCTTGGTGAGTTTGTTGATTTTTGTGCTGAGGCAGGAATTAAAAGGGAGTTCACAGTTCCTTACTACCCCCAGCAGAATGGGGTTACAGAGAGGAAGAACAGATCCATTGTAGGGGTTGCCAAAGCCATGCTTCATGATCAGGGGTTACCTTTATTTTTATGGGCAGAGGCCTGCAACACTGTTGTGTACTTGCATAACAGGAGTCCACATCGTGCCTTGGGGAATGTGACTTCGGAGGAGGTTTTTTCTGGGAAGAAGACTGAAGTTGGGCACTTTCATATCTTTGGGTGCCTTACATATTCTTATGTCCCCAAGGAGAACAAGACCAAGCTAGAGCCCACTGCAGACAAGGGCATCTTTGTGGGTTATAGCGAGACCTCGAAAGATTATCGGATTTATATTCCTACATAGAGGAAAGTGGTTGTCAGGCGGGATGTGAAGTTGGAGGAGGAGAGAGCTTTCAGGAGGTCATGGGAGTTAGAGTATCTAGAGTCCCCAGACCCTCAGGAGCAGCTGAGTCAATCACAAAGATCCAGTGGTTAGGGATCATGAGGCACATCGATTACAGTGTCAGGTCCATCAGTGAGCAGTGGCTCTCAGAGTCAGGTGGGTGGTTCTTCGGGCAGCATGCAGGGCAGTCTGCAGAGCAGTTCACAGGGTAGTCCACTAATGGACATTTCGCACGGTACTTCAGCATCTATAGGCACAGGTTCAGGCATGAGGTTAGTTGACAAGCCTTCAGGAGTTCAGGCTTTTGATGGTGATGAGGATTCTTTCACTCCGGTGGGAGAAGTATGCTCAGGGAAGAGGAATCCCAAGTGGCTTCAAGATACTTGCGTGAGGCCACAGCAGTTGTTGGGCCAAAGAGACAGGTTAGAGAGTAAACCACCTGAGCGGTTCTGTAGTTACATGGCATTGGTAACAAGCATTATTGACTCTGAGCCTTCTAGTTGTGAGGAGGCAGCCAACTAGCAGGTCTGGAGGGAGGCCATAATGGAGGAGTATTCTTCTATTATGAAGAACGATGTTTGGGAGGTAGTGTCGAGGCCTAAAGATAAATTAGTTGTTACTTCCAAATGGTTATACAACATAAAGCATGTTACATATCGCAACATCGAGAAGTTCAAAGCTCGATTTGTGGCAAGAGGGTTCTCATAGGTAGAGGGAGTTGACTATGAGGAGACCTTTGCTCCCGTAGCACGGTATACATCTATTCGCTCCATTATATCAATTGCAGCAAAGATGGGTTGGAAGATCCACCAAATGGATGTGAAACCCGCATTTTTCAATGGCTTCGTTCAGGAGGAGGTTTATATTGAGCAACTGTAGGGATTTGAGGTGCATGGGAAGGAGTCCCATGTATGCAGATTGAAAAAGGCACTCTATGGCCTGAAGCAAGCTCCTAGACCTTGGTACTCTAGGATTGATACATACTTGCAGCAGTTGGGTTTCACAAAAAGTGAGGTTGATTTGAACCTATACTTCATTGTGGTGGGTGAGGAGCCTCTCATTCTGGTGTTGTATGTTGATGACTTGATCATCACTGGTGTAGAGAGACTCATTGAGGGTTGCAAGAGAGACCTTGCTTTAGAGTTTGAGATGAAGGATATCAATTTGATGCATTATTTTCTGGGGTTGGAGGTGTGGCAGGAGGAGAGGCATTTCTTCCTAGGACAAGGGAAGTACATTGTGGGTATTCTTAGCAGATTTCACATGGAGGACTACAGACCCATGTCTACACCTATGATCACTAACTGGAAGAAGCTTCATGCTTATGATTCTGAGTTGGTGGATCCTACTCTATACAAATAGTTGATTGGTTGTTTGATGTATTTAGTCAACACTTGACTAGATATATGTTTTGCAATTAACACTATGAGTTAGTGCATGTGTGAGCCCAGGAGAGTGCACTGGGTGGCTGCAAAACACATTCTTCGTTACTTGTAGGGGATTGTGGATTTTAGTATGGATTATAGACAGGGTGATGGAGTGAGACTGATAGGGTACACAGATTCAGATTGGGCAGGTTGTGCTTCAAATAGGAAGAGTACTTCCAAGTGTTGTTTTGGGTTGGGTTAAGCAGTTGTGTCGTGGATCAGCTGGAAACAATAGTAAGTTGCATTGAGTTCAGCTGAGGCAGACTATATGGCTTCTAGTTTGGCTAGTTGTGAGGCCATATGGCTTCGCAAGATGTTGTTTGGTCTATTTGGTCAGGCATTGATACCTTCAGTAATTTACTGTGATAATCATAGTTGCATAAAAACTCACAGAGAATCCAGTTTTTCATGACAGGTCAAAGCATATTGCGATCAAGTATCACTTCATTAGAGACTATGTCCAAAAGGGAATTGTCAAGCTTGAGTACATTTCCACAAATGTGCAAGTAGAAGACATTTTCACCAAATCCTTACCACGGGGCAAGCATGTCTACTTCATAAACAAGATGGGAGTGGTGAGGAACACTTTCCTCGATAAGAGGGAGTGTTAAAATTTGGGTATCAGAGAACAAGTGGTTCCCCAAGGCTTTGATCTTTGGCCTAGGGAAAAGTGTCCAAATTTATTTGTACTTTTCTCCTAAAGCGAATTTATAAGTGGTAAAGTCAATTTAATTTAAAAGTGACTTTATAAGTGGTAAAGTTACATTCTAATTTAAAAGTGACTTTATAAATGGTAAAGTTACATTCTAATTTAAAGATGACTTTATTAAACTCAATGAAGAATTAGAAAGTGAAAAAGTGACTATGGAAATAAAAGGCTAAGTGGGTCTTTATTTAAGTGGGTGAGTTAAAAAATAGAAAGTGAGAATTAAATCCACATTTATTCTCATCCCTAGATCTAAATGAATCTGAGCCATTCGATCTTAGGGTAACCCAAAAGTTTATTTAGAGAATAAAAGGAGAAGATAAGAGGAAAAGATCATTCATTTTTTCATGAGCATTTGAGAGAAAGATAAGAGAGAGCAAGGAGAAAATTTCTGAGCAGTGAGGAAGTGAAGGTGAGCAGCAAGAAGACATTTCAGAGAATCTGGGCAGCAACATTTATTGGCACGCATCCCAAGGAAAAACCATACAATAGGAGAAAGGCACAGAAATTGAGAAAGAGGGACAGCAAGTTTTGGGCACGTTTTTTCGAGGTTGGTCATACAACTTTAATGTTGTTTTATGGCTATAAAAATTTCTGTTTTGATTGTTTGCTGATTGGCACAATTTTCGAGGTGGAGTTCAAGCACGGAAATTGAGATAAGTTGTAAATTGTGGTTGCTGGAATTTTTACTATGTATTTCAGTTTCTCTGTAAAATCATTTTCAGAAATAAAGAAGAGCTCTCAAACTAGTTTTCCCCAAGAGTTGTAGGGGGTTTTTCCAGGGTCACATTGACCAAAAATCACTGTGTTATTTTTTATGTGTGGCTGTCATAATTTTGCTGTGTTTTATTTCTGCAATTTCAGCAGTTGTGAAATATCTAAATTTGTGTTTTCAGAAAATTATTGTTATTTCCAGATTTTAGAATTTTTATCATGCTTGGATTTATAATTAAATGTATGGAGTGATAAGGAAAACTTATAACCGGAGTGGGGGTTGAAATTTCTTCAGGTTATGCCCTTCGGGTTGAAAAATTATCCTACTAATTTGATGAGGCTAATAGATGACATCTTGTGGCCCTTCACTAACTCATTCGGGGTTGTTTATTTGGACAACATCCTCATCTTCAGTAAGAGTTGGGAAGAACACTTGCAACACATTCGATAGGTCCTTCAAACCCTTTAGCAGAACAAACTGTGTGCCAACTTGGATAAATGCACCTTTGGCATGAGTGAGGTCCAATAGATGGGTTACATCATAAATGATTATGATGTGCATGTGGATCTGACTAAGGTCCAAGTCATTCGAGATTGGCCAGCCCCGACCACTCTAACAGAGCTTCGCAACTTTTTGGGTCTTGCAAATTTTTATTGGACGTTCATGTTGGGATTATCCCATATCACTTGAACACTTAAACATTAAATACAAAAAGGGCAACACCAATCATGTTGCAGACTACCTCAGCCGACCCCCAGTTGTAGCATTGACTATTGTTCTTAACTCTTGTGGCCACGAGAGCTCTGGATGGCCGCAACTATACAAAAATGATCCAAATTTCACCTTCACATACCAGATGCTAGTAGATGGAAAGCAAGTTCTTGATTTCCACTTCCAAGACGCATTATTATGCTACCTGATCCACCTTTGTGTTCCTTGAAGCGAGCGTGCCAAGCTGATTTGGGAGGCACACTACAGTTAGGTCGCAAGAAATTGTGGTGTGGAGAAAATTGTGGTTGTACTACAAAATTAGTTTTATTGGCCAAAACTCCGACTGGATGTTGGGAAATATATTAGACCCTGCATTTCCTGCACCATTGCTAAGTCAACCATCAAGAAGTAAGGCTTGTACACTCCCCTTCCTACTCCCATCCAGCCTTGGTAATCCATCTTCATGGACTATATGTATGGCCTCCCTTCTACCAAGCATGGTAATGACTATGTATTTGTGGTCGTGGACAGATTTTCTAAGATGGCTATATTGGCAGCGTACAAGAATAGTATCACAATAGAGGACACTGCCAAACTCTTCTTTGAATAAGTGTGGGTACATTTTGGGATCCCGCAAACCATTATATGATATCAGGATAGCAGGTGCCTGAACATATTCTGGTCAAGCCTCTGGACACGATTGGACACCAAGTCAACTACATTCGATACCTAGATTGATGGCCAGACAGAGATCGTCAACAGGATGATAGTGCACATACTCCATGTGTACAACTCCAAGCATCCAAGAACCTGGGATGAGATCCTTCCCTATGTGCAGCACAGTGAGCAAAACCACAAAACATCAAGTTGCATCATCATTACCTACATTATCATCATTACCTGTATCATTTTGTGGAAATCATCACATAAATATCCTCTAAACCCTGACATCAATGACGATATCTACATTCACTCTACATCCTGCACCAACCTGCACTAGTTGCACCTGCACCCGTTTTTAAATCAATAACAACAATCTCAACAATTCCCCCTTT
Source organism: Pinus taeda (assembly GCA_000404065.3). Taxonomy (NCBI): domain Eukaryota; kingdom Viridiplantae; phylum Streptophyta; class Pinopsida; order Pinales; family Pinaceae; genus Pinus; species Pinus taeda. The sequence continues at coordinate 16,500 of APFE031252191.1, forward strand.
GTCATTGATGCCAACACACTGATCATCTCCTAGCATGCTGCATAATATTCCCTTGAGTTCATGATTCTTCTATTCATTCCTTTATGAGATTTTCTCGCCCTTTGAAATAAAGGGAAAAGAGTAGTTGGCATGACCTTGACAATATCTCCTTTTGACATGGCTTCTAATTTGAAATAAATGGAAAAGAGTGGCTGACATGACCTTGACGAAATCTCTTTTTGACATGGCTCCCCCTAACAATACACTTACATGCTAAATCATCTCTTCAATTATATAAGCTACCCCTAACTTCATCATTTCTCACATTACATGGGCTCCCCCTAAACAATATGCTTTCCTGTTGCATCATATCTTCTAATACACAAGCTCCCCCTACAGTATGCTCTCCTACATGCTCCCCTCGTCTTTGTGCATCTTTCAATTGTGTGAGAATTCATTGTGAAACTTGTTCTCTCTGTTAGGTCGTAGTGGTCTTGTCTTCCTTCTTTGGTTAATGTCCTTTCTTCTTGGTTTTACGAGATTGTTAAGTCCCTATACTACTAGTGTAACCCCTTATTTTTATTAGTGAAACCCCCTTATTGTATTATTGTGCCCATGTAGTCCCCATGTTTTTATTATTGTTCCCCATAGAAGCCCACTATTGTTATTGTTGTGCCCCTACAATATTATTGTTATGTAGGCTCTAATTGTATTGGGACCCCTTATACTCCTAAATATAGAAATGAGGTATTGTCATTTGTATCATCCAAGAATTGTTCATTTGTGTAATGTAAAGGAGGTTTCCCCTTCGAAGAGACTGATTTTGAATTCATTGATCTATCTTTTATTCTATTTTGTGAGCCAAGCTGGTTTCATAACATTTGGCATCAGCGCTTTGGATTATAGGGTTTCGCTGCTTCAAACAGATCATTGCTTTCGCTATAAATGTTTTTCTACAAAGTTTCAGTAGCGGAAATTAAAACCCATTTTAGTCGAAATCTTGATGAACCTCAGGTTCAAATTTTAGATCTTTTATCGCTATATTTTCGAAGATATGACCCAAGGGAGTTAGGGTTTTTGCAAGCTCCCGAATTATATCTCAAACGGGTGACCTTGGGAAAATCATCTGTTATGAAACCAGCTCAAAAAAGATAGAAAAGATAGATCAACGCCTTAAAATTCAGCCTCTTCGAGGGGGCAACCTCCTTTACATTACATAAATGAATAATTCTTGGATTGATACATGAAAGACCTCCTTCTATAGGATAGGAGCTAAGGCTCATACATAATAGAGCCACATAAAAATAATAATTTAAGGACAATAACAAATAGTGGGCTTCTATGGGGCACAATAGTAACAATATGGGCACTAAATGGGTACATCAATATAATAAGGGGGTTGTACTAATAACAATAAGGGGTTACACTAGTAGTATAGGGGTTTAACATCATCATAACTTTCTTTATGAGCATCCGATTGAAATTTCGTAAAAATTTACAGAAAGAAGACGGAATGTAGTTTTTTGTATATCATTTCCAGGTTTGAAGGTCAAAACAGTGACATGTGGTACTTCATACAAGTTTGTTCTATTGAACCAGTCTATAATCAAGTCTTCGTGAGAAATTTGGAATAACTATTTCTTGGAGAATCCAATCTTGATCATACTTGTGGGGTTGGAAAGAGGACTCATAGGGCTACCACAAGACGTAATTTCAGACCTTGGAGATCCAAAATTACAAAGATACAATAGATTCAATATCGAGCTCCTAAAAAGCAAAAAGATGTGTGTAGTCTTTTTAAAAATTTGAATAAGTTTGGTTTGAAAAATTAGTTTGAAGTAATTCAAACGGCATAGTGAAGCATAATTATCATTAATTGATGCCTCGAAGAAAGAAAACAGAAACACCTAGTAAGAAACCTGAAAGCTCTACCATTACTCATGAAGAAGATGAAGAAATGCAACATGATATATCAAAATTACGAGACCAAGTGCAACAAATTTCACTCTCGCAAAAAGTAATAGAAGCTAAGATGGATGGTTTAGGCATGGAAGCTAAGATGAATGACATCAAAGCTAAGATAGATGGCGTGGAACCTAATATGGATGGTTTAGAAGTAAACATTGAAGATGTGAAGAAATACATGGAAGGTTTGAAAGGAGGTTTTGCAAAGTTGCTTCAAGAAATGCTTCCTAATGGCGAAAATGTAGTATAGGAAACTCATGATGAGAATAAAAGAAAGTTAATCTGATTCCATATAATCTAATGTTGGATTAAAGACTCACCATGTTTCAAATATCGATATGAGGAAGTTTGATGGCAAGGATCCCGTAACATGGATACTACAAATGGAGCAATATTTCGATCTCTATAATGTACAAAACACACAAAAGGTATGCATTGCAACTTTATATTTAGAACCCAATCAATTTGTATGGTATCGATGCCTTTGCTCTTGTAAACAAATTGTCACTTAGTCAATTTTTATGGAATAAACGATAGCACATTATGAGGATACAAAAAGAAACATCTTCTTTAGCCAATTGATCAATCTCAAACAAAAGGGTTCAATTCTGAAGCACATTGAGGAATTTCAAAAATTGAATATAAGGTTAAAAGATATTCCAGAGGAGCATAGGATTGATATGTTCATAGGGACTTTAAAGAATAACATCCAACATGAGGTTTGACTTTGGGACCCTGATTCATTAGAGAAGGCATTCATGTTGGCAAAAAAAATTGAAAGAAAAATTATGGCAACAAGGAAACCTACCACTCACAACTATAAAGATGGAAGTGTTGTTGCCCCTAACCTTCCACAACCTACAAGGTTGACATCACAACAATTGGAAGAAAAAAGAGCAAAATATTTTTGTTACAGTTGTGATAGAAAATATACTATAGGTCATATGTTGAGAAGAAATTATTTTACATAGATTGTGAAGAGGAGAAAGAAAAAGAACAAGAAACATTGAAAGAATAGGATATACCCAAGGAACCAACCCTAGAGAAAGAAGAAATAAATCCGACCATATCTTGTAATGCATTCGTAGGAATTACCACTCCTCAAACTCTCAAGATAGAAGGACATATCAAGAAGAAAAAAGTAATAGTATTGATTGATTCGGGTAGTACCCATAATTAAATTCATTGTAAAATAGTCAAGGAATTCAATTGCTTCCTATATCCAGCCCCAGATTGTCAAGTGGTGGTTGCAAATGGAGGAACCATAAATTGCTCTGAAAAGTGCCATAATATCAAGCTATCCATGGGAGAATATGTATTGAATAGTTCAATGATTTCCATTCCAATGGGTGGTGTTGATGTTGTACTAAGAGTCCAATAGCTACAATATTTGGGTACGATAGCTTTTAATTTTCAAGAACTTTTCTTGAAATTTTTTTGGGAAGGAAAGGAAGTTGAATTAAGGGGTATCACAGGGAAACTGGGAAAGATAATCAGCTCTAGCAGCATAACAATTCTTCTAAAGAAAGAACAACAAGACGTAATTGCACAATTATGTTCACTAGAGGTTCCCACATCGAAATCATCTATTTCTCCATAACTCCAAAAAGTTTTGGACAATCATTCCAAGGTATTTGAGACTCCCAAAGACATTCCACCTATTCGTGATCACGATCATGCTATTCATTTGATTCCAATTAGTGGTCTCCAAAACATCAGGCCTTACAGATATCCATATTCGCAAAAGAGTGAAATTGAACATATAGTTGCAGAAATGCTAGAGGCTAGTATAATTCAACCTAGTCAAATTTCTTTCTCTGCTCCAGTAGTATTGGTACACAAGAAGGATGGATCATGGCGCATGTGTCCAGATTATAGGGAGCTCAACAAGCTCACTATTAAAGATAAATTTCTCATTCATGCCATTGATGAATTTTTGGATGAGTTACATGAAGCAATTTACTTCACCAAGTTGGATCTTCATTTAAGATATCATCAAATCAAAATGAAAACTAAAGACATTCCAAAAACAACATTTAGAACTCATGAGGGTCATTATGGATTTTTGATCATGCCTTTTGGTCTTACCAATGCACCTTCTACATTTCAAGTTTTGATGAATTCAATTTTCAAACTCTTCCTTAAAAAAAATTGTTAGTATTTTTTGAGGATATATTAATCTACAAGTAGTCTTGGAAGGATCATGTTCAGTATGTCGACAGAGTGTTCAAACTATTGGAGGAGTAACAATTATATGCAAAAACCTCCAAATGTTTCTTTGGAGTACAAGAGGTGGAATATTTGGGTCATATTGTATCTCATGGTGGTGTTAAGGTAGACCCTAGCAAAATTAAAGTCATTGAGGAATGGAAAATCCCCACATACATAAAGCCTTTGTAAGCATTTCTCAGGTTGACAGGGTATTATCACAAGTTTGTTAAGAATTATGGGAGAATAACGGCACCTCTAACAACATTACTAAAAAAAGATGCATTTTCTTGGACTCCAAAAGCAACGAAGGCCTTTGAATATCTTAAAGAGGCAATGTGCCAAGCATTGTCTTAGTTATGCCAGACTTCACAAAAACCTTTATTGTGGAATGTGATGCCTCAAGAAATGGAATTGGCGTTGTTTTAATGCAAGAAGAAAGACCTATTGTTTTCGAAAGTCGTCCAATCAAAGGAAAGTATTTACACAGCTATTTATGAGAAGGAAATGTGATCTAAAAATCACCCTATGAGTGATCTCAGTTAAAGAATTATTAATTGAAAGTATTACAAACTCATATGCTAGTGTGAGTGTCTATGTTATTTAGGTAACAGATCGATTAGATTGAAAATACACAGACACTTGAAATGGGAAGCAGCAGAGAAACACAATAAACAAATACAAGAACACAACAATTAATAAGGAGTTCACCCTATCCTCCAAGGCTACATCTCCGGTCTAGCTCTCAGTGGTGGCCTTCTTTTATTGTGTCTTAAAGCAGAGAATTACAATGAGGAGCTCAATGTGAGTCTCCTAAAATAGAATTGCTTAGCAAGGTGGTTCTTGGATTCCCCAAGCCACTAGAGTACACAGACTCTTTGCCTTACCATCTCTTGACCTCTCTGGTCTTTAATGGGAGGAGCCCAATGTGGTGCTCAGTTCCCAACAGATCCTCTCAGGGATGGCTTGATGTTGCCTTATGCTGCAGGTCAACTCAGCTCTCTGTCTCTTCTGCTTTTTGCTTCACTGTCTCTTCTTCGTTTTCTCTTTCTTCTTCCTTTTCTTCTCTTTTCCCCATCTTCTGTATATTCTGCTCTGTCTGTTAATGGCTTTAAAGCCAATCGGCCTCACCACTGTTTGATACCCCTTCCACCTCTATTGGATCGTCTGCTACTACTCTCTTACAGTCCCCTATCTCGGCGTCATCATTAGGCTCACAGGGAGCACTTGTCCTCCTACGAACAGCGCCATGTTTGCCTCGTCGGTTCGGTTTTTTTCAGTTACGTCAGGAAATGACTCATCCGCCACCTCAGCGGTCAAGTCGGACCTCAAATTCTTATAGATCACGACTCAATCCCTTGTCAAATCCCTTTTCTCCATCGTGCGCAATCTCAGCCGTTAGATCTGGAGCCCCCAGATCCGACGCCATTCTCTCATTTCGCGCGATTGACTTGCTCGACTGTTAGCACACGATGAGCAGTGATTTTCTCTCTCCTCCGCTTGCCACGCATCGGGTGCTGAATGGAATCGCTCGTTTTTCTCCAAATCCGCATACCGCCCAAGGGTGCCCCCGATAAATACCGCCGGTTTTGGAGCACGGGTCCCGCCATTAGCCTTTAGCGATTTTCCCCACGGTTTTCCCGGCTTCCATGCAATCGAACGCTCAGGGCCCTTCCTTCTTAAGGGGTTTTTCCCAGCCTAAGCACTAATCGCGCATCAAAAACTACCTCCTTTTCCCGATCCGAGCTTCCCAGGGGCTAGTTTCGCCTCCTGCGCAGTCTCTATGGGCCTCAATCAGCACGCTTTCACCGAGGTCCTCGTCGTTCCACACTAGCTGCCAACTGCCACTGTTCAAAGGTTTTTTTGATCACTCCATGCTCTTTGAATTCTAAGTTTTGTCCAGATTTGATAAAGTCATGGTTCTCTGATTTTTCTTCATGGATCCAATTCTCTCTCAAAAGCTTTTGGACCACCAAAAGTTGGTTTTCAAGCATCGACTAAGTGAAGGTACTGTTCTCTCACTTGTCTAATCTCAATCCACTTTGCATTGCTCGGCTTTGAATCCTTGAGCCCAATCCTAAGGTACTCAACATCTCCCCTGCGCGTCATCCTCACCTTCTTGTCCAGCACTGTGTCTTCCTATAATTCGTTAAGATATTCAAGTAGCAAGTCATCAATAGAAGGTAATTGACTCTGCTCTTCAGGAGCCTCACTCATTGAAGATTCAAATAATCTCAAGCAATCTGCATTTGCGATTGAGTAGATGTGCATGTAAGCTGGTAGATCAAGGAGAAAAGCATTCTCACCAATCTTCTTAAGTATTTTGAAAGGTCCATACCTGATAGGCTTTACCTTTTTACCTTCACCTTGCATCCTATCTTTGCTAATATACAGCCAGACCTAGTCACCAACTTGAAAACTATGCTCCATCCGATGCTTGTCATGCCTAGCCTTGTATTTGGCTTGGCTCTTTTCCAGCTGCTCATGTACTGCTTGGTGGATCTCCTGGATTTGTTCAATGAACCTAGTTACCTTGTCCACATCACAGTGTCCATCAACTGTGGTATCTTTACCAAAGACAAAATCCAAAGGAGACCTTGGTGTGAAACCAAAACAGGGCTCAAAAGGAGATCTCTGTGTAGAAGAATGTTTGGCTCTGTTGTAAGCATGTTGCACATAACACAAATGTTCATCCCAAATCTTAGGATGTTTGTTGCAATATACTCTGAGCAACTTGATCACTGTCCTGTTAACTACTTCTCTCTGGGCATCAGTTTGTGGATGAAAAGTTGTGCTGGTGTCCATCAGTTCCCACATACTTAACCAAAACTTCCCCACAAATCGGGTGTCTCGATCAGATACAATAGAAGTGGGTAATCCAAAATGAACCCATACATGTTCAAAGAATAGTTTTGCAGTTTGTTCAGCTGTAATCTGTTTATTGCAATGTATCAAAATACACAGTTTGATGAACCTATCCACAACAACATATAGATAATCATGACCTTTCCTAGATTTAGGCAGTCCCCCAACGAAATCCATGGAAACACTTTCCCAAGGGTGAGAAGGTACTGATAATGGATTGTACAACCCTAGTTTTATGTTGTTGGGCTTGCTTTTAGCACACATAATACACCCTCTTACATATCTAGAAATTGTGTTTCATTTTTGGCCATTAACAAAATCTTTGCAGCTGTGCAACTGTTTTACTTACCCCAAAGTGACCTGATATCAGAGAAGTGTGTACTTCTCTAATTATCTTTACTCTCTCAGTTTGTGGAATGCAAAGTTTCCCACAATAGTATAAGAGTCGGTCCTTTACATGATAATCCAATTCTTCTACTCTTTTGCCTTGACTCAAAGTTGCATATACATCTCTAAAGTATATATCTTGAGCATATTGTTCAATGTAGCTTTCATGTAGCACAGAATTATGCTTAAGTATAGTAGATGCATTTATAATGGGTCTATATAACATGTCTACAACTTTGTTATGTATGCCCTTTTATATATGATTACTAAATGAAACTGTTGTAGAAAACCCATCCATTTGTAGTGTCTTGATTGTTGCAACTTAGTTTCGGAGTGTAGATATTGAAGTGGTTGATGATCAGTATGTATTATTGTCTCTTTGCCCATTAAGTGATGTTTCCACTTTTTCACGCTCTGAACTAATGCATACATTTCTTTATCATATGTAGGATAGTTAACTACTGCAGAATTAAAAGTCTCATAATGATAACATATGGGTTTACCGTGTTGTGTCAACATTGCTCCCATGGCATAGTCACTGGTATCTGTTTGGATCTCAAATGGTCTTTGCAGATCAGGCAGTGCTAGTACAGGTGTTGTACTAATCTTTTCTTTCAAGGTGTCGAAGGCTTTCTGATGTTTGCCTCCCCACTGAAACACCTTGTTTAATCTTGTTAAAGCATGTAAAGGAGCTGCAATTGAGGAAAAGTTAGAAATGAACTTCCTCCAATATTGTGCTGCCCCTAAGAAGCTTCTCACTTCTGTAACAGACTTGGGTTTAGGCCAGTTTACAATGACTGCCACTTTAGAGGGATCTATTTTCAATTCATCACCCCCTACTATATGACCCAAATAATTTAGAGATGTTTTGCCAAATTCACATTTTGAGAGTTTAACATGAAGTTTTTCTCTTTTCAAAACATCTAATCTCTATTTAACATGCTTTAAGTGTTCTTCCCACGTTTTACTAAAAATCAGAATGTCATCCAGATACACAATAAAAAAATCATCAAGGAAATGTCTGAGTACATTATTCATTAATCTCATGAAAGTCGCAGGAGCATTGGTTAAGCCAAAAGGCATAACCAGCCACTCATACAATCCCTGCTTTGTTTTGAAAGCAGTCTTCCATGCATCTTGTTCTGCAACTCTAACCTGATGGTATCACTGTGCAAGTCTAGCTTGGTGAAATAAAAAACTTCTTCAATTGATCTAAAAGTCATCTATGTGAAGAAGGATAACAATTTTATCGCTATCTATTCAGTGCTCGGTAGTAATAGCACATCCCCACGAGCCATCTTTCTTTCTCACCAAAACGATTGGTGACCCACATGGTGATGTGCTAGGCCTAATGAACCCCTTCTCGAGCAACTCCTGCACCTGCTTCTTAATTTCAACATTCTTTAAAGCAGACAACCTGTACATTCGAATGTTAGGCAATGGAGCATCTTGCTGCAAAATAATATCATGTACTATTTCCTTTTTGGGTGGCAGACCTTTAAGTTCTTGAAACAAGATATCATACTCTGAAACAACCTTTTCTATATCATCTTGTTGTTTAGCATTACAGCCCTCAAATACATTGGTTTTATCAAGTTTCTTTTCCTTTACAACCATCAGTGAAAATTGTTTGCATGAATTTATCATTCTTTTCATCTGCCCTGAGTTTATGAGAGTATAATTATTCTTAAATTTATGAGCTCTTACAAAGTATTTGATTCCATCTTTAAAAAGCAGATACTTGTTCTCAGCTCTATAGAAAATAGCTTTTCTATCATACAAGTAAGGACTTCCTAAAACAATTCCACATATATCCAAAGGAATTATGTCTAACTCAACCTCATTTACAAATGCTGACCCACAAGAAAACTTGAGTTTGCGTTGTCTAGTCACTTGTAATTGTGCTTTATCATTCAACCATCCTAATGGGTATGGTTTCTTGTGAGGTATAGTTGCTAATCTCAATTTCTTTACAATTGCTTCAGAAATTAGATTTACTTGTGAGCCACTATCAAACAAAGTATCAATCTTTTGATGTTTGGAAATAACTCGAATGTGGAAAAGCTAATGTCTTTTTCTCTCATTTTCTTCATCAGTAAGAGATTGAGCAGAATTATTGGTAGATGCTTCGAAATTCTTACCTTTTATACCTGTGGCTACAATGGTTGTTTCATCTCCTGAGTCTGACCCCAAATCTTTCTGAATAGCTACAACAATCTTCTTCTTCTTGCCCTCGAACTTCTTAGGCCTCAGCTCTGGATGCAGAATCCAACAATGCTCATCATCATGCCCATCCATTTTACAGTGAGTGCATGAAGCTTTTCTCTTATGTGCTGTGTTAGTGTTCCTTGCTTTCCACTTTTGCTTTCTTTTCTCCTTACTCTTGCTTGCAGTGGGTTGGGATGGTCCCCAAACTTCTGGATTTTCATTCTTTCCTCTAACTTCTAGATTAGTAACTTGTACAGATACTTCATCTATACTAGTGGGATTAAACATGAGGATGGTATGCCTCATGTAGCTGTGTAGACCACCAATGTACTTCAAAAGAGTCTCTCGTGAGTCTAATGAGATTCCTAGAATCAATTCTTTCTTTCTAAACTCTTGAGTGTACCCTTGCACACTTTGCCCTTTCAACTGCCGAAGAGTTTGCCAACTCATCATGGCTTGTTGCATGTAGGCCAATGGATAGAATTGTTTTTTTATTGCAGAAACAAATTCACTCCAAACAGAGGTAGTCTTACCATGCCTTTTCATATCAACTTGGGTTCTGCCTTCCCACCAAACCAAGGCAGTGCCTCCTAGGCATAGGCTTGCCAGCTGAATCTTGCTCTTGTCTGAGTTGATGTTTTGTACTCTGCAATAAACATCAATTTGTCTAATCCAATTGACCAACTTTTCAGCATTTAACTCTCTATCATATATAGGCAAATCAAATTTAACATATAGTTTGATCAAAGATGCTTTCTTGTTATCCACGGGGCTATTAGGAGGTGTGAGGAAGCTTTCCTCTTTCCCTTTTCCTTTGGAGTGGTCATGGAAGTGAGACTCATCTTCTTCTTTGTCTTGTTTAGAGCCGATAAGTCTTCATCCTTATGTTTTTTAAAGTCCCTATACATTTCTTCTACCATGGACTTTATGGCTAGGAAACTTTCTATGAATTGAGAGTCTGGTCCCACAGAACTTTCCTCTAACATTGTCTTCCGAGGATAGACTCTCCCAATTTCAGAATTAGTTTCGGCCAACTCTCCTTCTCCTAATTTGAGCTTTGATCTAGTGAGCATTCAACAGCGAAACCAACACAAGCTTGTCTAACCTTTACAACCTAGAGCTCTAATACCACTTGAATTGAAAATCACTCTATGAGGTGATCTCAGTTAAAGAATTATTAATTGAATGTATTACAGACTCATGTGCTGGTGTGAGTGTCTATGTTATTTAGGCAATGGATCAATCAGATTGCAAATACACAAACACTTGAAATGGGAAGCAGCAGAGAAACACAGCAAATACAAGAACACAACAATTAATAGGGAGTTCACCCTATCCTCCAAGGCTACATCTCTGGTCCAGCTCTCAGTGGTGGTCTTCTTTTATTGTGTCTTAAAGCAGAGAATTACAATGAGGAGCTCAATGTGAGTCTCCTGAAATAGAATTACTTGGCAGGGTGGTTCTTGGATTCCCCAAGCCACTAGAGTACACAGACTCTTTGCCTTACCAGCTCTTGACCTCTCTGGTCTTTAATGGGAGGAGCCCAATGTGGTGCTCAATTCCCGATAGATCCTCTCAGGGATGGCTCGATGCTGCCTTATGCTGCAGGTCAGCTCGGCTCTCTGTCTCTTCTGCTTTTTGCTTCACTGTCTCTTCTTCGTTTTCTCTATCTTCTTCCTTTTCTTCTCTTTTCCCCATCTTTTGTATCTTCTGCTCTGTCTGTTAATGGCTTTAAAGACAATCAGCGTCACGACTGTTTGATTCCCCTTCCACCTTCGTCGAATCGTCTACTACTGCGTGCTTGGAGTCGCCTGTCTCGGCGTCATTATCAGGCTCACAGGCAGTGGCCACTTGTCCTCCTACGAACGGCGCCAGATTTGCATCGTCGGTTCGGTTTTTTTAGTTATGTCGGGAAATGACTCATCCGCCACCTCAGCAGTTAAGTCGGACCTCAAATTCTTATAGATCGTGGCTCAATCCCCTATCAAATCCGTCTTCTCCATCGAGCGCAATCTCAGCCATTAGATCTGGAGGCCCCAGATCCGACGCCATTCACTCATTTCGCACGGTTTACTTGCTCGACCGTTAGCGCACGATGAGCAGCGATTTTCTCTCTCCTCCGCTTGCCATGCATCGGGCGCTGAGTGGAATCGTTCGTTTTTCTCCAAATCTACTTATCGCCCAAGGGTGCCCCCAATAAATACCGTCGGTTTTAGAGCGCGAGTCCTGCCTTTAGCCTTTAGTGCTTTTCCCCACGATTTTCTCGGCTTCCATGCAACCGAGCGCTCGGGGCCCTTCCTTCTTGAGGGATTTTGCCTAGCGATGCGCGATACCTCATTTTCCCGATCCGGGCTTCCCAGGGGCTAGTTTCGCCTCCTGCGCAGTCTCCATGGGCCTATGTCAGTGCGCTTTGACCGAGGTCCTCGTCATTCCACGTTGGCTGCCAACTGCCACCATTCAGAGGTTTTTCTAATCGCTCCATGCTCTTTGAATTCGAAGTTTTGTCCTAATTCGATATAGTCATGGTTCTCTGATGTTTCTTCATGGATCAAATTCGGATCAAAATGTTGGCAACACTACATGCACTTAATAAATGACGAACTTACCTAATGTGAAGACACGTCAAGGTAAAAACGGATCATGATAGTCTTAAATACTTTTTAGAACAAACATTATCTTCAAAAGAGCAATAAAAATGGGTCACAAATATGTTGGGTTATGACTTTGAAATCATCTACAAAAAAGGAAAGAAAAATGTTGTTGTAGATGCACTCTCAAGAAAGGATGAGGATGTGGAAGCATTGTTTTGTGTCATTTCTATTATCCAACCAGATTGGATAAATGAAGCAAGGGATGAATGGAAGAATGACGAAGCAGTGTGGGCACTCATTCAAAAGTTGCAGGAAAATCCCAATACATCTAATACATTTAGCTGGAAAAATGATTCGTTATGGTATAAAGATCACTTATATCTCTGTAAAAATTCCCAACTCAAACAAAAGATTCTTTTAGAATTGCACACCTCTCCCTTAGAAGAACACTCGGGATTTTTAAAAACTTACCACAAGGTTATGAAAGAAATTTTTTGGGATGACCTTAAATCTGATATTCAAAAGTTTGTGGAAGAATGTTTGGTTTGCCAACAAAATAAAGTTGAGACAATTAAGACCCTAGGTCTGTTACAACCTTTATCCATTCCAAGTCAACGTTGGGAGGAGGTTTCAATGGATTTTATCACAGGTTTACCCAAGTTCAAAGGAAAGAGTGTCATCATGGTGGTAGTTGATAGAGTTACCAAGTATGCACACACTTGTGCATTATTTCATCCATTTAAAGGTAGTACATTTGCTATTGTATAAATTTATGGAAACAATTCAAAAGTTACATGGAAATCCAAATATTATTGTAAGCGACAGAGATCCCATTTTCATTGGAAATTTTCGGACATGATTATTTTCTTGTCTGGGTACTCAACTTATAGCTCATCTTATCATCCTCAATCTGATGGGAAAACTGAAATAATGAACAAATGTTTGGAAGGATATATTTGTTGCTTTGTATATGATAAACAGACATAATGGATCAAGTGGTTGCTTATGGTGGAATGGTGATATAACACCTATTTCCATACTGCAGCAAAAACCCCTCAATACATTCTTCCTCGCTAGATATGTTCAACCCAGCGATACACCACAAAAATAAACCATAATCCCATATTAGAAAGAGTGAATCTCTTCTTGGAATTTTGCTTGCTGCAGGAATAATTCACGTCCCAAAATAACTTTAAAATAATGCAAGTCTATATGTTTTTTTATGATTAGATGAGTGCCATTTATATAGTTTTCGGGAGAGTCCAAAAAGGATCAACCGACATAGGCTTTGGAGGGAAAAACAAATTTTGAATTTAAAAATTTTGGAGCAGAAACCCTAAGTAAATATAGATCCAACTTGACGAGATGTCACAATTAATTTTTGAAATGATTTATCCTTTTTTTTTTCTGAATTGAATTTCTCTTCAAGCCAATAAAGACCTTCCTTTTAAACCATTAAAAAATAATTAAAATATTTGTTTTAAAACTTTTAATGAGAATTCGTTTAGCCTAAATTTCGAGAATCAATTATAAGCTGCCACATCACTTCCCCTTGGGATCTTGGACCACAAGATGGCGTTTCAACTTCAATCAATCACATCTCTCAAACCGTGAGGGATCCTGTGGCGCTCCACACACCAATATAATCAACATGACGAGTAGAATTCACTAACGAGGGTTTCCAAAACTCAGTGATCTTAGAGCTTAGATCATGAACTTAGAGATCATATCATGATTGAATTGGTCATATTCAATAGATGGTCTTCATGCGAGTTACAAAGGTCATTTCAACCAATGAAGTACCTGCAAAAAAAATTACAAACGATCCAATACAAGCCCAAAACCCATCAATAAATTACCAAAACCGATCCATACATTCGTCCTCCCTAGGTATGTTCAACCCAGTGATACACCAAGAGAAAAAACACTAACTACAAATTATAAAGAGCAAATCTCTTCTTGGAATTTTGTTGGCCAAAGGAATAATTCATAACCAAGAATAACTTTAGAAGAATGAAAGTCTGTATGTTTTTATTTGATTAGATGGTTTCCATTTATATAGTTTTGAGTGTCCAAAAAGGATCAATTCACCTAGGGTTTGAAGGGAAAATCAATTTTTGAGTTTCAAAAATTCGGAGCACAAACCCCAAATGAATATAGAGCCGACTTGAAGTGATTTCACAATTAATTTTTGAAACAATTTATCCTTTTTTTTTAAATCGAATTTCTCTTGAAGCCAAAAAAAAACTTCCTTTTAAACCACTCCAAAATAATTAAAATATTTGTTTTAAAAATATTAATGAGAATTCTTTCAGCCTCAATTTTGAGAACTAATTATAACTTGCCACATCACTTCCCTTTGGGATCTTGGACCACAAGATGGGGTTTCAACTTCAATCAAGCATATCTCTCAAAATGTGAGGTCTCCCGTGGCGCTCCACACACCAACAGAATCAACATGACGAGTAGAATTCACTAGCGAGAGGGTCTCCAAAATGAGCTCAATGATTTGCATTGTCAAATTCTACAAGAAGTGAGGGGTATGAACATCGTCCACGGAATCCACACCCTAGAGCTAGGGTTTCATCATGATGCATCATCATATGGAAATCATCACTTTGCATCATCATCACCTACATCATCATCATTATCTGTATCATTATGTGGGCATCATCACATCAATGGCATCTAAACCTTGATATCAAAGACGATATTTGCACTCACTCTACATCCTGCACCTGTCTGCACTTGCGCCCATACTGACATCAATAACAACATACTCAACAATCTCCCCCTTTGTCACTGATGCGAACACACTGATCATCTCCTGGCGTGCTGCATAATCTTCCCTTGACTTCATGCTTCTTTTATTTGTTCCTTTCCGAGATCTTTTCCCCCTTTGACATCAATGGCGAAGGGTGGCTGACACGTCCTTGATGATATCCCTTTTTGACATGGCTCACCCTAACAATATGCTTACTTGCTAAATCATCTCTTCAATTATATAAGCTCCCCATGATTGTTTCACAGACAATCCTTTCTGCGGACAGAAAGGATCCCTCTAATCCTATGGGATGATCTAGCAACAAACTAGACAAATACGTGCAAACTTTCCTAGCTTATATCAAAAAATATAAAGGTGGATAAGTGACCTACCTCACTCTAATTCTAACACCCGTTGATGTCGTCCTCGATCTTCTCGCTTCCAAGCTCAATCATCTCTACGTCGTTGTGGATGAACCCCTGCAAAGAAGATCAAACAAAAATAACAAATACATACATAACATAATTCATTCTAACATAAACTATGTGACAAATCGAGTATCACACTAAATGAGTAATGATAGACACATTTATGGAAAGTAAAAAAATAATGTATTATTAATAGAAAGTAAGGGAAGCATACCACCACTTAAGCCTTGATGTTGGATGAGTTTCCAAGTCCTAGCCAAGACCTTCAAGCACTCATTTCTCCTTAACAAAATGTGAAGCATTAGGGCATAGTTTCAGAATAGGAAAGCAACCAAGCAATAACCAACTAGTTGTGGATAGTAGGAATCTCATTTATAGGGAATGAGAGAGAGTTAAGGATCCATAAAAGGAGGGAGAGGTTCCACAACTAAAGGGAAAGATCCATGAAAGTAGGATCAAGGACCAAGAATGGGAGATCTTGCACTAATCCTTATTCACCTGTAACTAGCTCGCCATTCTCGAGGCTTCTAATAAGAGAAGATTCTCCTCCACTTTAGGAAAAACTGCTTGACGAGGTTCAATGCAGGGTTTCCTTATAAAAGTCGCACTGGCAACGCTAGGTCAGCATAGCGCAACAAGTTACCAACATGGGTCTCCAGTAGTGCAAAACGCGTTGATCCTGAAAACTAGGTTTTTAAGCAAGTTTCTTCAGAACTCTTTCAAAGCAACTTTTCTTATGGTCTTCAGGGATGCTTTTATATATGTTTCATGGTGAATACACTGACATCTTTCATCATTTTGACGCTTCAAGATATGGGACAAGAAATGTGACAAAATACTGTGTAACAGTGATTGCATCATTTCTCTCATTTCAGAGGTCATGGTAACAATATGATATAATCAAATGAGAGGAAAATGGATTACCAAAACCCAAGAAGGCAAATGACGAAGTGAGGATAGCCCAAACCCGACATGAAAAACAGATAAGTGTCATGTTCAAGAGCGACACACTGCTTTTATACAAAATATAGGACATGTGTACATCCATTTTCCCCCACTATTTCTAGCGAGTACCTCATCATTTTTTATCTCAATCTTGGAGAGGATAGCATATGCTTGTCCTATAAGTTCATCCTTCGGATGAATCATCCTAATATTGTTAACGAGCCCTAGGAAGGAGTAGCTCGGTTTCGTCATGGTGACAATTCCTTCGTCGTTTTAGTTTTACAAGTCCGACTAAGGGGTAACTCGACATCTTTTTCATGTTTAGAGAGTTTGAAAAAGAGGCAAAAAAAGGAAACTCCAGAGGTCCCTTTTCATAGATAGTCTCTCGAATCCGAAAAGGTAGAAAACAATATTCAAGAGAACCTCTTAGCCATGTATGAATAAGGTATTCATTTTTCGTACATTAGTCTATCTCATTCTAGAAAAGGGTTAAACTTATACTGAGTAGATGTCATTTCAGTGACTTTAACGAGTTTGAAACGACAAGTACTCGACATTATTTTCATATTTTGAGAGTCAGAAAAGCGTTGAAAGATGACTCTAGGGACGTTCATTTTTCATGAGCCCGAAAAATTGATAAAACAAAACTCGATGTTTTAGTCAAAATCAATTACCATTGCCAATAAGCCATAACCTGTCGCTGCACATGCGAACAAACATTACCCAGTTTAAGAAAAATATTAAAATATAGGTAAATATGCCTTAAATGGTAAAAATCATTTAAAAAGCTTATATAAACTTGAAAAGTAAAAAAAAAATTACCATTTACCATTTTGCAATTTGGAGAGCACATTTTACCCCAAATATCCCTGATCTTCAGGCGAGGAGTGAGACTAATTCAGGGCAACGTTCGACGAACTATTTCTTGCAAGTAAGAGATCTATCCTTCCTCTGCATTCTAATAGTATTTTTAAGTGATTTCATCCATAGGATAGGTAGTGAGAGAGGCTTGAAATTTTTTTATGTTGAGGGCGATCAACGCCGGTTTTACCCATCAGACCCGCGCTGCTCTCCCCGAGCTCAACGGTGCCATTGCGCTGGAAGCGCGAAAAAATTATAAACCGACATGTTGGAGCCATGAGACAAAAAAAAAATCAAGAGATCTTCAAAATTACTGCCTATTTTGAAAATTTCCTCCGCAGCAGCTAATAAAAGCTATGTTTATTGATGTTTCACAGGTTATTTGCTGGAGAAAATGGCTATTGAATGGAAGGAAAGAGGTCATGAAGCAGAAGACCATCAAGCAGCACAAGATCTAAATTGCATAAGGGCTCTTCGGGCATGTGGATTGCTCAAATTATTTTGTATCCCTGGGAGCAAAACGCAGATGGAATTACTGCAACACTTGGTAGGATGGTGGGACGTAGACTGTGACATGTTCATCATATGAGACCAAGAGCTCGAAATAGAAATTTCAGAAATCTATTTCATCACAGGTTTGTCCAGGAGGGGAGAACCAATTCAATTGTCTGGTTGTCATACTGGAGGAGAGAGTATGGACATGATGACAGCTAGACATCGCTCAGGTTCCCGCAAGACAGAGCGGGAAGATTGATATCAAAACTATCACAAACCTTCCATTAAGAACAATTCTACTTACTATAGTCCGAGTAGCTGGGGCCCAAGTTTTGCATGAAGCAAACAAGTCTCACTTCAGTACACAGTAGATTGTCTTAGTCCTACAATGTTTAACTAGTGCGAAGGATTACTGACCAACATGAAGGACCAACTCACCAAATGCAGGATAGGGAGACTTAAGCAGTTTGGCTATAGATCGATCTTGGTGACATTCTTCCTAGAGCTTGTCCCATTGTTCAGGTATCAGTGGATAGAGGTGGAAGCTCCTAGACCCAGGTATCCACATCTACTAAGGTGGGGTGAGTTGATGCCTTGTCATGGAGGTTGTCAACATATGTCTTTTCCCCCAACGTTCTTTGGATTCTTGCAACAACAACTCATCATGGTAAACGATTGGACCTATTTTCGTACAGATTTCCGGGGAGATCCCGATCTCCCACTTCCACCTGGAACACAATGGACTGACTCAGGTAAAGAATTATATTTGAAGTTTAAAAAAAATGATTTTTTTTATGATGTCAAATGAAAATGAGACTTATGATATTTCCCTAATGTTGGACCAGAGATACCTCCAAGGGTTTCTCCAATAGCGAAGAGGGCGGCACAATAGATTGAGGATGCACCCTATGAGGAGGGAGTCGATCTCATGCTAGAGGTGGAACACAACCTAGAGGCCCTGACGAGAGGCATTCGAGAGTATGCAACTATTGATGAGGTGTCACTTCAGTATCAGAGGCATATCGTGGGAGTGTCAACCAAAATACGTCAAATGTTAGGACGAGTTATTAGAGATGTTTCATGCTATAATGAGCACCATGTTGGCTCGAGAAGCCATGTGTCTCAAAACACAGATTTTGCTTTTTGATGTAATAAACATTTTGCAAACCTTTATATATATATATATATATATATATATATATATATACATGTTTTACCCTATGTATATGATGTTCCTATTATTGCCATGGTTTTCGTTTTTACACATGTTGCAAATGCCGACCTAAAACATGGTTTGCTAATGCATCTATCAATGTATTTAGATGTCGTGGAATGTGTTGATAAGTGATGTAATCAAAATTTATTTCCAAGAGACGAACACGTAAATACATCCTCAAAATGTTAGGGTTTCTGACGAAATAATGAATTGTGAATCTAATTTAACAACTAATTGCCTAATACCAAGAGTAATAGCTTATGAAAATAGTTTGATAACCCACTATATTTAGCTATGTTATTAGTTGTATGACCTAAATAGATACCCTTTAACTCACCAACTCATCATTAAGAACAAAGAGTGCCCACGCAGTGGAAGAAATATTTTGTGTACTACGAAAAGCACCATCAGCGAAACTGGCATAAAGGAAGAGGGTTTGTTGACATTTGCAAACCAAGTGGAACATGCGGTAAGCAAGGGAAAACATGTTTGCAAAAACGCAAACAATCACACCAAAACACCGCACACTAATGAAACACACACTAAGGTAGAGCTCGTTGCGGGGCTCGAACAATTGATTTCCATCATAGTCAACTAATTCATATGCACCCTTTTGTAATACTCATTTAACAATATAGGGTCCATGCCACATGGGTTCGAACTTTCCAGCACCTAATTTGTCGTTAGCTTGATCATAGAGTAAGACCAAGTCACCTTCTACGTATGTACGAGGGGTCACGGTTTTATCATATCGAGCTTTGAATCGTCTCTTTTGAGTCTCAGTGACCAATGCAACAATTTAGCGAGTCTTGTCAAGACGTTCTAGGTAAAGCAATCATTCTTCCTTAGGTGAAGTACCAGGAAGTAGCTCGATAGCTAGCTTTAATGATGGGATTTCACATTTGATAAGTAGGGTGGCTTCCAGACCATATACCAATTGGAAAGGTGTAAATTTGGTTTTCGTTTTGGCAGCAATTCGATATGCCCATAAAGCCGAAAAAAGCATGAGATGTTAGTTCTTTTTGTGCATCCCAATGGTTGGTTGAATCATAGTGACCAAAACTTTGTTGACAACTTCAACTTGGCCATTAGCATGTGGGTAATACGGAGTTGAACTATCGTGACGTAAACCCAACTGAGAAGTGAGTTCTGTCATCATGTGATTTCGGAAATGGAAGCCATGGTCGGTGATTATGGCTTGCAGTACACCGAAACGATCTATAACATGGTTGAAAATAAATAGAGTCACAGTTTCACCGTCGGCATTGTAGGTAGGCATCGCCTCAGCCCATTTTGTGAAATAATCAACAGAAACGATGATGTACCCATGCCCCCCAGTCGAGTGCAGTTACAAGTCATAAAATCAATGCCCCATTTGACAAATGATCCAATGGTGATAACTGGGTGTAAGGGAGCAGGTGGGGCTCTATTGGGTTGTGTTATATTCTTTCCATGACTAACCTACATAGTGAACAGCCCCCCCCCCCCTTCGTTGTGCCGATTGCGTTGCGGGGGGTCACCCCCCCTCTACGAAGTCTGTGGCAGCGTCCC
>APFE031252191.1:37131-50167 GCA_000404065.3 Pinus taeda
TCTATGTATATGTGTTTTATGTGTCATGCTCTCGCATTGTTTATTTTCTGTGTTTTAGAATTCGTATGCAGGTAATTTTTATACAGGGTTAAAACCTACATTTGGTATCAGAGTTGTTTTGGCTTCAAGGGGACGCCTTTATCACTAAGGGGTTTCGCTCGGGCCTGTGGTAGACCCTGTTCAGTGGGAGATCTGCGAGATCGATTCTAGTGGTGAAAGAAGATGGCGAGCAATGGAAAGATAGAGATCGAGAAATTTAATAGTCAGAGTTTTGAGTTGTGGAAACTCAAGATGGAGGATCTGTGGGTGGATAAAGATCAGTGGATCGCGGTAGATCCGGATATTAAACCAACGGGAGTGACCGATGAAAAATGGAAGAATTTGGGTCAGAAGGCAAAGAGCACAATATGATTGTGTCTCAAATTCAGTATTGCTGAATGTATCAGGGGAAGCTACGGCGAAGGCTTTGTGGGACAAGTTAAGGACTTTGTACCAATCTAAGTCTCTGGTGAATAAATTGTTCCTGTGGAAAACGCTGTATAACCTGAAGATGAAAATGGAGACTTGGCGACAGAGCATCTGAACGCATTTAATACTGTGGTAAGTCAGTTAGCGTCTATTGATATTAAAATTTCAGATGAACATAAGTGCATCAGTGTGTTGTGTTCTCTACCAAATTCGTGGGATAGTCTGGTTATTGCAATAGGTAGCAATGCAACTGCCTTGTAGTTTGATGAAATAGTTTCATCCTTGCCGACGGAAGAGATGAGACAGAAAAATATGGAGAGCCAAAATGGTGACGCCTTGTCTGTATGAGGAAAACCTGTAAAAGTGGTGTGCTGGAAATGCGAAAAGGAAGGGCACCACAAAAGGTATTGTAAATCTAAAGCTCCTGGTAGAGGAAAGGAATCTGATGATGCTCCTTCTGCAGAGGCGAAAACCACCTCAAATGACGGTGGGGATGTGTACTTGGCTTCTTCAAGTACACATGTAGATCATGAGGGATGGTTAATTGACTCAGGTGCATCCTTTCACTTCACTCCCCATAGAGAGTGGTTCTGCGAGTATGAGAAATACGATGGTGGTGATGTCTTCTTAGGGGATGATAGGAAGGCTAGAATCGTTGGTCACGGAAAAGCAAAGTTGAAGTTGCAAGGTGGAAGGGTTAGAACACTTCCGGGTGTTCTGCATATTCATGCATTGGCCAGAAATTTGATTTCTGTAAGCAAATTGGATGATGTAGATATAAAAACAGTGTTCGAAAAGGATACCTGCAAAATGGTTCGAGGAGCACTGGTATTGATGCGGGGAGTTCGTATTGGAACTCTGTACAAGCTGCAAGGTAGCACTGTTGTTGATGGGTGCAATAGTTCTATGGTTCCTGAAAATGGAGCAGAAAATCTAGTGGTCTCTGGAGAGAAGACCATGTTGTGGCATCAAAGACTTGGACATATTGGAGAGAAGGGCCTTCGAATACTTCATGGTAAAGGTATGGTAGAAAGTATGAGTAATAGCTTTCTGGATTATGATTTCTGTGAAAATTGTGTATATGGGAAGTAGAATCGGGTGAGTTTCCCCTCTGGTGGTAAGAGGGCGAAACAGAGATTAGAGCGTGTGCACAGTGATGTGTTTGGCCCTGTGAAGGTTCCATCACTGGGTAAGTCTATGTACTATGTATCATTTATAGATGACTTCTCAAGGAATACATGGATATATTTCCTTAAGAAGAAATCTGAAGTATTTGACAGGGTTAAAGAATTTAAGGCTCTGGTGGAAAACCAGACAAAAGAAGATAAAGGTGTTGAAGACAGCTAACGATGAAGAGTTTTGCAGTAAAAAATTTGAAGAATTTGGTAAGAAGTGTGGTATAGCATGGCAGAAGACTACTCCATATACGCCTCAGCAAAATGGAGTTGCAGAAACATTTAACAAGACGTTGATGGGAAAGGGCAAGAAATATGCTCAGTGGTGCCGAGTCAGGACAGGAATTCTGGGCAGAGGCAGTGGAGACAGCATATTACCTGGTCAACAGATCACCTTCATCAGCGTTGGAGGATCAAACTCCACAAGAGGTATGGACTGGTAAGAAACCCTCTTTTTCACATCTGAGAGTATTTGGATGTGATGCATATATACATGTTCAAAAGAAGAAACGAACCAAGTTGGATAGTAAATCTAGAAAGTGCGTCTTTATTGTGTATAAGGACGGTTTAAAGGGTTATAAGCTTTGGAACCCAATAACAAGGAAGGTTGTGTACAACCTAGATGTGGTGTTCAGAGAAGTGCATGATGTTATTAAACATGAAGTCCAACCAAAAGAACCTAAGAAAATAGAATTTGAGCTAAAGGAGAAAAAATCAGACTCTACAGCAGAGGAGGAATCAGAAGATGACAAGCCACAAACTCCAGGTGTGAGAAAATCAGTTCGAGAAAGAAGGCAGTCAGAAAGGTATAGTTCGTCTGCTTTCTGTTCAAATTTTGCTTTATCTATTACTGATGGTGATCTCAGAACTGTGAAGGAAGCAGTAGATTCAAAGGATGGAAAACTCTGGAAAGAGGCCATGGTTGATGAAATGGCATCTTTGCACAAAAATGAGGCTTGAAATCTGGTGGAGTTGCCGACTGGAAGGAAACCCATTGGTAGCAAATGGGTGTTCAAGAAGAAGACAAACGCAGAAGGAAAGTTGAAAAAATACAAAGCTCGGTTGGTAGCAAAAGGTTATTCCCAGGTGCCGGGAATTGATTTTGGTGATATTTTTTCTCATGTTGCCAAGGTAACTTCTATTAGATTACTCTTATTTGTTGTCGCTGCTTTTGATTTTGAGGTAGAACATATGGATGTGAAGACAGTGTTTCTTCACAGGGATCTGGAAGAGGAGATCTACATGAAACAACCTGAAGGCTTTGCGGTGAAGGGTAAGAAAGAACTGGTATGCAAGTTAAATAAATCTCTGTATAGTTTAAAACAGTCACCAAGGATGTGGTATCAGAAATTTGATACATTTAAATGGGGACTTGACTTCACTAGAAGCAAAGCAGATCATTGTGTGTATTTTAAATTAATTGGTGACCGTGTTATTTATTTGGTCTTGTATGTGGATGATATGTTGCTAGTTGGAAATGACATAAATTATCCACCATTTGAAAACCCAATTGTCCTCCAAATTCGACATGAAAGATCCTGGTGCTGCAAACTTGGTGCTGCAAACTATATTTTGAGCATGGAAATTAAAAGAAATCGGGCAAAGAGGAAGCTCTGGTTAAACCAGAGGAAGTATGTCAAGACAATACTCCGGAGGTTTAAAATGCAAAATAGTAAACCGGTGAAGGTTCCTATTCTTGTAAGTGTAACGCTATCCGCTGAACAGTGTCCCAAGACACAAGAAGAGGAAGAGGATATGTCCCGTGTTCCATATGCAAGTGCAGTCGGTAGCCTAATGTATGCAATGGTCTATACTAGACCAGACATTGCACATGCAGTAGGAGTATTGAGCAGGTTTATGTTGAAATTTGGTAGCGAAGGACAGGTGGTTCCCTTAGGTTTTGATCTTTGGCCTAGGGAAAAATGTCCAAAAGATTTTAATTTTTTTCCTAAAATGACTTTATAATTTTTATAAAGTTAAAATCTAATTTAAAAGTGACTTTAAGTGATAAAGTTACTAAGTCTAATTTTAAATTTACTTTTATAAAGTCAATGAAAAATTAGAAAGGAAAAGTGACTTTGGAAATAATGACTAAGTGGGTCTTTATTGAAGTGGGTGAATTAAAAAATAGAAATTGAGATTTAAATCTGCATTTAATCACAACCATTGATCTAAATCTATCTCAGCCATTAGATTTAGGGATCACCCAAAAGTCATTTAGGGTTGGGTTAAAGGAGGAAAAGATCATTCATTCTTTCATGAGCAGATTGGGAGAAGGAGAGCAAGAGACCAAGGGAGATTTCTGGACAGGAAGGAGAAAGAGGCAACAGTTTGGCACACATACCAGGGAGCTCTTCAGCAAATCAGAACAGCATAAAGAACAAGCATATAGCTTAAAGAACCAGCAATAAAAGGCAGATTTTTGCTAAGCAAACAGTAAAAGGCAGATTTGTTTTTGCACAAAAATCGAGGCAGCTAATTTTCTGCACAAAAATTGAGGTCCGTACAGCCTGTTCGTACCGTTCGTACAGCCATCCGTACGGCCGTCCATACCATTCGTACAGTTGTCGTGTAGCATTGTGTTGTTGTTTGGAAATTTCCAGTGGGCTGTGAGGCTCAGAAATCGAGGTAAGTTGGAAATTTGTTTGCTGATTTTTGTTGATTTTCGCTGAAATTTCTCACTGTAAAAAGGCATTTTCCATAAATAAAGAAGAGCTCTCAAACTGGTTTTCCCCAAGAGTTGTAGAGGGTTTTTCCAGGGTCACATTGACCAAAAATATTAGTGTTTTAATGTGTTTTAATGGCTGTTTATTACTGTTGATTTTTATTTCTGCAATTTCTAGCATTCTGTAAATTTTCCAGAATTTGTGTTTTCAG
The DNA here is from genome assembly GCA_000404065.3 of Pinus taeda. NCBI lineage: Eukaryota > Viridiplantae > Streptophyta > Pinopsida > Pinales > Pinaceae > Pinus > Pinus taeda. The sequence continues at coordinate 41,652 of APFE031252191.1, forward strand.
CCAATTTATTTTTTCCAACTTGTTGAATGTATGGTTATGGGAAAGGGCATTTAACTACATGGGAGAAATAAGGAGAAACTGAAAACTGGAGTGGGAAAACAAAATTTTTTACATTTCTATATCGCGGAATTTTCACTGCTCTCAATGACACGGCGGCCGTGTGGGGGCTTATTGGAATGATGGGTCATATTCAGGAATCAGAAGGATTATCACGACCACAAATGGAAATAATTGATATCTAATATTTTAAGCAAGGTATATGTAAAATAAGAGCACCTACTATATTTCATTAATATGTTTTGCGAGACACCACTCATAGGAAGTGCAAACTCCCTCTGATTGTTTGCTAGTACTCACTAGCAGGAAGCACCAACTCCCTCTTCTTATAGACATCTACCCAGCTTACCAGAAGCACCATGTGAAGAACCAACTTCACAGATTTGTTGTAAGCGCCAACCTGTAGCTTCTTAGATTTATAACAGCACAAACTTGCAGGAGGCCCTAACTCCCAAGCCTTCTTAAACACCCACTAGATATGGAAGCACCCAATTCTTGTATGCAAGATCCAATCCATGCCAAAAAAGCAACCCAATGTTCACTATTATTCCTAAGCACTCTACCTGATATCATATTTGTTCTCTTCACAACCCTTGGCCCACACAACACTCTATTCTCTGCACTCCCTATTGCAGCTCATGGATCTTCTCAACAACAATCACTCATCACAACCTCTCGCTACACTCTGACAACTACACACAACATCAAACTCTTCTCAACTTTATTCCTCTCCACAATAACCTTCATCATTTCGTACAACAACAATGGCTCTCTCTCGGGGTCTCTTTCTTTTTCTTAGGCACTCTCAGCGTTTCACACCAAAACAGACTCACTTAGCCTCACATGTAGTAGTGCACACTCACACAAAGTTATCCACACAACTTACACACTACAATGTTTCTTTTCCCCGTTTTGTTCAATTGTGCTACTCTATTTTGTTCCTCTGCTGCACAATGGTTGATGTTACCTCTTTTGTCTTGTATCCACACTACTCGAGTGTTCTCTTGCATGGCTATCCATCCTGCTTTTGCGTATGACTTGGCCACTTTGGATTAAATAACCATTGAGAATGGACACATGAGTGTTTCTCCATACTAAGAAATAATTCTTAGTCCACCTACACACTTCAACCAAGAACTGTCATCTCTGTGAACAAATATTTTGTCCCTGATGCTCTCCATGCTTATTTGTGGCTTCATAGAGATTGACTGTACTTAAAAAAAATTGTTCTATTACTTATTTAATTTTTGAGATGTGCACAAAAAGATCAGAGGTAGCTTTATCAGCTTAAGGTAGGCCCAACACTCTTCCCTGCAAAATCATGGTCCTTTCTATCTTGAACAAACAATATTTGTAGTCCCCATTACTGCTACAATGAACTCTCCTAAACTTGTTTATTCAACTGTTGAGTCATCCATCCACATACACCCAGTGTCGTACCAAAGTTGCACTCATCGTAACTTTTATTAAAACAAAGTTAGTACAATATCTCACAATGTCGATGCCTTTAGCCCCTTAGCGCTTAGTCCTTATTTCATTGTTATTTCATATGACTTCTACTTGTGACCACTCATATAGACTTTAGGTGTTGCAATATAGGAGCCATCATATCCCTTAACTTTTATTCAAATGATGTTATGAGGTTGCAAGGTTCCAAGCTCCTTTTGCTTGGCTCTTTCTTGTTTTTCCTCCATGGGGATGGTTGTTGTAACCCGTGACAATACCTTTTAGGTGCTAAGTCCTTCTGTTCCTATCAAGGGCCAATCTCCCATTCTATTTGTTCTTTCACCCTTTGTTCTTTAGGTTTCCTTGACCAATCCCCAACACTTTGGAGCTCATTAGGAGAATTTTGAGGTCTAAAAAGGGCCTCCTAAGAAAAATTTACAACCAAAATAAACTTGATCAGAACCAATAGGATTAAATATGATGATGTCAACCATGGGGGATGATTCACCATTTTTGGAGTAAAAAGGTAAAAAGTTTAAAAAATAATAAAATAATAAAACTACTTTTTCAATTCGTATTTTCAACTTATCTCCCTATGGTTTTACTTAAATTTAGACCGGCAGTACTCATTGGATGAAAAATTTGATTCCTCATCTAATGAGTACCCATGTTGCATACTTTCGATGGACCTTGCTACATGAAATATAAGAAATACATGAAAAAACATGATTGCAATAACTTTGTTGTTGCTCAAAATTTAAGTAAACCCATAAGGAGATAAGTTGAAAATACGAGTTGAAAAAATAGTGTTTTCTTTTTTTCCTCTAAAATTTGATGATGTAATCTAATATTATTTTATTATTTCCACTATTATTTTATAATTTCCTTAGGAGGCCCATTTGAGACCTCAAAATTACCCTAATTCTTGCATATTGGAGCTTTCTCATAATTGAATTAGAGTAGTCCCCGAAATTCCAACCTTCAAAATGTACTTTCCATGCGTCATCACATAACACTTAGGTACTTAGGCCTTCTCTCCATCCATGGTCCTTTGAATCTATCACGACCAAGTGCCACTTCACATCGGAGCTCCCTATATGGAGACTTCCTCTTAATTCAGTTATAGATAAGTTCTGAAATCTCCAGCCTCCGGAATATATCCCGTGTGGAATCTTCACAATACTTTAGGTGCTAAGGTCTTCCCCATGCCCTTGGTTCTATCGGTTGCCTCCTGATCAAGCACAAATCACCATATGATCCCCTTTCATCGTAACTTTCCTCATAGAGAATTTAAATTAGGGTTACGATATGTAAAACCTCCAAAATAATTCATAGCACTTGGGTGCTAACACTGCTCTATGCCCTTGGTTCTTTGGGTCTCCCCTAACCATGTGATAGTCTCATCAGATCCCCTTTCATCAGATCAGGAATTTTTCAAAAGGATTCAATAAGAGGTTACAAAATCCCAACCTCCAATGTTCCAACCTTCGAGATGACATCATGGTGAAGTCATCATATCCACATGGAATCAAGTTGCCACATGTCCATCATATAGCTACATCATGCTGATGTCATTTTTCACTTCATTTCCTTAGGGCCAATCACTTTCTTCCATGTGTCCTACCAGAGGAGAGAGAAAGGGTCCTCTTGGTCCTTGGTTTTGCATTGAATTTCTTTATTGATTCCTCTCCTTCGCAGACCTTGGCACTTGTAACAAAATATAATTTATAAGGAGTTACGAGGTTTTGACCTCTGATATTACTTCCTATGATGTTTTGAGCCTTCTAATATGCCTTCTACTCCAAGGTTCTATTGTGCTATCTGCTCCATCCTCCAATTTTATGATGGCCCTATCCTCCAAGTTTTTTATGGCCCCATCCTTTCGAAAGCCAGCTTTGATATTTGGTGGCTCTTTTTGGGTTTATTTAAAACAAACTGTTGAGGTTCCGATATGCCTAGATTTTAAAACCCCCATGACTCTGACCTATAATATTTTATCCTCCCAAGGTCTCGATATGTTGCCATGTGTCCTAATATTTTTCCCTTCCAATATGATGCCTACTCATCCCTTCATATATCGGGTCCTGAAATTCGGGGTTCGAAATTCGGCCTGCTAAGAGCTTCAAGACCCTAACTTCGAGATTCAATAAATTTTGATCCAGGAGGCGATTTATGGACATCCACATACAATTGGAAAGCTATTTTAAAGAACTAATCAACTATCATAATTACAAGAGTATCTGAGCTAATTTCTTTGGTCAGAATCTCCTCCAAAATCTGGGACTCCCAACCACCATTGTCTTCCTTTTATGGCTTCTCTACTAAGCCTACCACTATGGTGATTCTCTACCACAGACTACAACAACCATAGGACTCCCCCTGAGCTTGACACAAAAACCACATCAAACTATCCCAATTACCATCACAGCTAGGCTACGGAACATCGAGGCCACCATTCTTTGCAACAATTAGACAATGCCAACTACCAAACAAATCTCCCAACATGATTGTTGACATCAATGCCAATACACTTACAACCACTAGCCATCTAGATAATGCCCACTGTCCAACAATACCTCCCTTTGGCATTAACGCCAAGATGTCAACCTCATCTTCACTTTCATGGCCATTTCTCATGTTGCTTCCATACATCTCTTGCATGAGCCACTAATGGCTTTCTCTCCTCTACATGGGCCATAAAAAATTCTCCAATAATTATTTCACGCTTTGACATAAATGAAAAGGGATAAAAGGTTCCTTTTTCTCTCCCATGAAATCACTAGCTGTTAAGACTAAGGTCAACTTTGCTGATGTCCATCCTACTATGCAAATTTATCTTCAAGAACTGATCATTGCTTCTTATCTATAAACTTGATATATGTGAAATGCTCCCCTTGGAGATATACTACCTCTGATTTGAATGCCTTGTTGGGCATGGAATCCCCCCAAGGAATATTTTGGGGCTCAAAGCCTAAGTTTTGACTGAATCTTGTTGTAAGGCTCCGTGAATTGCAGGCGCAGGGCACGAAAGTATGATAGAGTCATAGGGTTTTCCGCCATAGTTTCATAATGTAATTTCGGTTGGATAGATCTACCCATGGTCCACAAACCATGGGATTGTATAAATAGAGCAAGGCTCTAAGTCTAAAGGAGATAGATAATAGAGGATGAGAATGAGAAGTCTGAGTGATGGAGTCAAGTGTAGAGTGTGTCTGTGGGTCGTAGTGATACGAATTGGATCATAAAACTCTCTAAGTTTTCATGACTATTTCAATTATGCTAAAAGATTCAAGTCCTAGAAAGGATTGAAGCTATTAGAAGGAATCCTCATAACAATTGTAGTTGTGGCTAGAGTGTAGCAACGAGGACCCTCGATCGAGTGCGCAGACCGTTGGCCCATGGTAAAGGGTAATGGCATGAAACTGGCAAAACTGAGGGCCAGATAGAGAAATGGAGGTGGATTCTGATACACGATTAGCGCTAAGCGCTAATCACTAATCATGTATTGTAGGGCATCCCGCTCAGTGAAGGAAAGCCTCGGAACGCTCAGACCCAAAAATGCTATAAAACTCAAAAAGGTAACTATTTCGGTTCCATAGCATGGATTCCCCAAAACCGGCAGGATATCAGAAGGATTCGAGGTGGTAAGAAGTTTTGACTGAGTCCCGCCTAATGCCACACATCGAGCAACATGCCTTTGGTGGAAGAGAGAGAAAACTACCCACATCAGATGGGTAAATGTCATGCAACTTGTCCGCCCGATATGAAGGACGACCATAGGATCTAGGGGGTTCAGATTGACGATGAAGATACGTGCCAATGACTAACCAGATTTGACAGGTTAAAAAGCAAGATGATAGGGATTTGACGTCCAACGTGGATTATGAGTTTGCAAACGATTTGTGTCCGCAGGTAATCTTGAAGAAAAAATATTTAATGGCCATTCAAGTATGGTTTAGGGAATTTGACACCCAGTTCGTTAGCAAACAGGTGGCCACCTCCCTCCAAGCCGTTACCTAGTGATGATGACACATAGCAGAGGAATTCGAACGGACAGAGGAAAGGAAACCAGAAGGCCAGGAAGTGAAAATGAGCATTCAAAGAGCAGATTGACTATAAATCCACGAACTGACAGAAGCAGAAGAAAAAAGAGGGGGCAACACACAAAGACGCAGAAAGCCAATCGCAGAGAATAGAGAGTAGAAGCCGAGCTGACCTGAAGGCAGCATCAATCCAGACAGAGCCAGAGAGATTCAAAGAGTGTGTGTACTCTATTGAAGGCTTGAGAGGTTCAAGAAAGCTCCTCAGCATAGGCCTATCATACTACTGTGACCCTCAGAGGTCGAGTTCAGTAAGGAGAGTCTGTGCACTCCATTACTACTGACTTCATTCTATTAGTGAGACTCGAATCGAGCTCACTGTTGTAAAAACTCTGCTTGAAAACATAATAGAGAGGCCATCACTGAAAGGCTGGACCAAGAGACGTAGCCCAGGAGAATTGGGTGAACTCCTTATTAAACTTGTTTTTGTTTATATGTTTGACTATTTTGTTTTCTTTGATTTCCTCAGTATCTATGTATTCTAGCAATCTTATCAATCTGTTGCATAAGTAACATAGGAACCTCCATGCACATGAGTCTGTAATTCCTTTCATTCTTTATCCTGGATAAATTCCAGATCAAGTGGTTTCAAAGCATAGAGTTATTAAGGTTAGACAAGCATGTGCTAGATTTTGTTGTTGAATGCTAACTAGATCAAAGCTTGAATTAAGAGAAGGAGAATTGGCTAAAACTAACCCAAAAATTGGAAGAGTCTATTCTAAGAGGAAAATGTCAGAAGAAAACCACTTGGAATTAGACACCCAGTTCATGGATAGTTTTATGACCCTAAAACCCATGGTGGAGGAAATGTATAGGGACTATAAGAAACATAGAGATGAAGATGCATCAAGCTCCAAACAAGACAAAGGAGTAGAAGAATCTAGAAAAGGTTGTTTCAGAACATGATGTATTGTTTCAAGAACCTAAAGGTCTGCCACCCAAAAAGGAAATAGTGCATGATATTAATTTGCAGCAAGATGCTCCATTGCCTAACATCAGAATGTACAGGTTGTTCGCTTTAGAGAATGTAGAAATCAAGAGGCAGGTACAAGAGGTGCTTGAGAAGGGTTTCATAAGACCTAACACATCACCATGTGGGTCTCCAATCATTTTGGTGAAAAAGAAAGATGGCTCATCGAGAATGTGCATTGATTACCGAGCATTGAATAAGATAACGATAAAAAATCATTATCCCCTTCCTCGCATAGATGATCTATTAGATCTGTTAAAGGAAGCTGTTTATTTTTCCAAGTTAGACTTGCATAGTGGCTATCATCAGGTCAAAGTTGCAAAGCAAGATGCATGGAAGACTGCTTTCAAAACAAAGCAGGGATTGTATGAGTGGTTGGTTATGCCTTTTGGCTTAACTAATGCTCCTGCTACTTTCATGAGAGTAATGAATGATGTACTCAGACCTTTTCTTGATGATTTTGTTAGTGTATATCTGGATGACATTCTTATATTTAGTAAAATGTGGGAAGAACATTTAAAGCATGTTAAGGAGACACTAGATGTTTTGAAAAGAGAAAAGCTTTATGTTAAACTCTCAAAATGTGAATTTGGAAAAACATCTTTGAATTACTTGGGACATATAGTAGGGGGTGGTGAATTGAAGATAGATCCCTCTAAGGTTGTAGTCATTGTAAACTGGCCTAAACCCAAATCTACTACAAAGGTTAGAAGCTTGTTAGGAGCAACATAATATTGGAGAAAGTTTATTTCTAACTTTTCCTTAATTGCAGCTCCCTTACATGCTTTAACAGGATTGAACAAGGTGTTTCAATGGGGAGGCAAGTAGCAGAAAGCCTTCAACACCTTGAAAGAAAAGATTAGTACAGCACCAGTACTAGCACTGCCTGATCTTCAAAGGCCATTTGAGATTGAAACAGATGCCAGTGACTATGCCATGGGAGTAGTGTTGATGCAGCACGGTAAACCCATATGTTATCATTCTGAAACATTTAATTCTGCAGTAGTTAACTATCCTACATATGATAAAGAATTGTATGCATTAGTGAAAAAGTGGAAACATTACTTAATGGGAAAAGAGACAGTTATAAATACTGATCATCAACCACTTCAACATCTACACTCCCAAACTAAGTTGTAGCAATCAAGACACTATATATGGGTGGGTTTTCTACAACAGTTACATTTAGTCATCAGATATAAAAAAGGCATACACAACAAAGTTGCAGATATGTTATCTAGACCAATTATAAATGCATCTACTATACTTAAGCATAATTCAGTATTGCATGAGAGCTACAATGAACAATATGCTCAAGATGTAGATTTTAAAGATGTATATGCAACTTTAAGTCAAGGCAAACGAGTAGACGAATTGGATTATCATATTAAGGACCAACTCTTGTATCATTGTTGGAAGCTATGCATTCCACAAACTGAAAGAGTAGAGATAATTTGAGAAGCACACACTTCTTTAATATCAGGTCACTTTGGTGTAAGTAAAACGGTTGCACAGCTGCAAATATTTTCATATTGGCCAAAAATCAATGAGATAGTTTCTAGATATGTAAGAGGGTGTACCGTGTGTGCTAAAAGCAAGCCCAGTAATAGAAAACTAGACTTGTACACTCCACTACCAATTCCTTCTCATCCTTGGGAAAGTGTTTCCATGGACTTCGTTGGAGGACTACCTAAATCTCGGAAAGGTCATGACTGTTTATATGTTGTTGTGGATAGGTTCAGCAAAATGTGTATTTTAATACCTTGTAACAAACCGATTACAGTTGAACAAACTACAAATTTGTTCTTTCAGCATGTATGGGTTCATTTTGGATTACCCACTTCCATAATATCTGATCGAGATGTTAACACTCAGGTTGTCCCTTGGCTCCTTCAGGGATACGGCCGAGGTAACCACAGACCAAGCTTTGGACTGCCGGTCCT
>APFE031252192.1:0-34674 GCA_000404065.3 Pinus taeda
TCAACTTTGATTATATTATGACCCTTTAGACTCCTATATGTAGAAAGGAGGTCTTGTCATTTGCATCATCCAAGAATTGTTCATTTGTGTAATGTAAAGGAGTTTTCCCCCTTGAAGAGACTGAATTCTAAGGCATTGATATATCTTTTCTATCTTTTTGTGAGCTGGTTTCATAACATGACTAGAGATTAAAGTTCAACCTGATGAGGCTACTGATGTACTTAAATGATTATACCAACTGAGTGAATTGTCAAATTCTTAGTTGAAAAAAGTGAAAATGAATATTGGAAAGAAATTTGTATCTTGATGAAAATATGACACTAATAATATTGATGAGATACCCTAGATCCTAGATAGATGTTGAATAATCTTAGTTCATAGTTTGTGTTCAATGTTTATATAGGCAAATTGATTTTTCTTGAATCACCATAAGAATTATTATAGTGTATTATTTTTCTATATATGATAAGTATTGAGATGATTCTCATATTTCATGATATGATGGTATGAGGATAATTTTTCGCACATGGTTCTTATTTATTTAGTTGTCCCATAATGATGTTGTATGCTCATGAGGGATATGATATTCATAATGCAGCATAGGAATTATGATGTTATGATATGAGGTACATTGACATGTGATTCGTTTAGTATGTGGTGTCATGATATATCCTTGATGTTGATATCTTGATGTTTTAACTTATGATGGTGAAGCATGTGGTAACTGCATGAAAATTTTATGACATGCATGAGCATGCATTTCTTTACTATTCAAAATGTTGTGATTAACAATGGTGTCATGTTATTATGATAACATGAAAGAGTTGGCATGTGGATTATTTTTTATGATGTTATGATTATAACTAATGCATTGGATACATGTTGAGATGTGGTAACTGACTTGAACTCCACAATTGCATCAAGAAGGCCAGTTTATTTGATGATCTTGTGGAAGTCCATACATGTGAGGGAGAATATGTAACACCATGTGTGCTGGGAACATACTCAATCAACACTAGCATATGCCAATGGTACCTTTGTCTTGTATAACTCTTGATGGATATCTCTTGAGGGGTTATGGAATGATCTTAAGGAGGCCAAGTGCCTAATATTGTAGCCTAAGTGCCTAGTAATAGATTGGGAGACCGAATTCTGGTGGGGGTTTAAAAACTTTGATGCCTCGGGTTGTGCACCTTAGTAGGTGTGGAGGGAGTGGGCCAATCTTGCAAGACATCCAAAGTCTTTGAGTACTGGACCAGACACTTGCCTTGTGGAAAATGAGGTCACAGTTAGGCGTGATCATTGGAGCCAGCATTGAGCTATGGTATAGACCAATGAGGCTTATGCTTATCTCTGAAAGTGGTAAAAAGGAGAGAGATTCCTTGAAATTTACAGGTGTTTTCAAAACTTTCGATGCCTACTGGTTATACTAGTTCATGAGAGGGTGTAGGGAAAATGTGAAGTAATAAATAACTAAATAAATAAAATGTTAAATGATTCAACTTAACTTCGAGACGAAGTTCTTTAAAGAGGGGAGTATGTAATGTCCCCCAATAATAATAAAAATAATAAAAATAGTATAATATAATATTAAAATATAACCAAATAAATGATAAACAATAAAAGAAAAGATAATAATAGTAAATAAATAATAAATAATGAAGAGAATATAATTAATAATAAATAAATAAAAATCGTAAATAACAATGTTGAAGTTTTAAATAATATACATAAAGGTAAACTATGAAAATAGTAAAAAAAGTAAAGTTAACAAAAAGTAAAATAAAATGAGAAGGAGTTAAACTAACAAAACTATAAATATAGTAAAAATAAGTAAAGTTTAAAAATAAAAAATAAAAAAGTTAAAAAGAATAAAATAAGAAATAATTAAATTAAAAGAAATATCAAATTAAGTCAAACTTAAAATAAAGAAATAAAAGTTGCATGTTGACATATTGAATGTGTGCATGCATTGTTTGGTTTATTCAATAGATGATTGAAAAGATGAGATTCATCATTCTTTACCCTTTCTCTGGGGAAAAAAGTGTGGTGAGACAAAGGATTCCCTAGCAGTAATACATTGATTGAGTGCTCAGGGGCGGCTAACTATAAAAGATTATCTACAGCTTAGCCTACGGTTGGCTGGAGATTCATCCCGAAAACTTTGTTGTAGTTAGCGGGATTCAAACAACGTTCAAGTCGAAGATTACAAGTAAGGAGTATCATCGCTAATTGTAAGTTGTCTTTGCTCGTATTTCTCAAAAATTCTATGCTAATTAGTTGAATAGAGGTGTGTTGATTGAAAATCACATAATTGGTCTAATTAGTTCCAAATTTTAATTTTGGAGTTGTTACAAGTTTTGGGCTAGTTAATTAACACTAGGAGGGAGTGTCTTTTTTCCTTTTTAACATGCATTAAGAAACCACACCTAATTCCATTTTTCCCCTCTAGAGTTCTATTTTATTGTAGTCAAGTCAAGAAATAATATAGAAGGAATTCAAATTCGTCTTTTCAATCTATTGTTCTAAACAGGGATATTGTATTATCTATTCTCTCTTTTGTCTTACAATTGCTAATGTAACTAGATCTTATGCTTGTGCATAAAATTCTACATGGTATTAGAGTATATGATGAGCTTTAGAGGAAACAACATATTTTAGTACATCTCAGATGGGATTAAAAAACCCAAAGTTGATGGATCAATCCATTACTATGATTCTTCTCCATTCAACTACTTTGAGTGGAAATCTAAGATCATACTTCTACTATAAAGTAAGGACCTTCATAGAATGAGCATGGGTTCTAAAATAGATACCAATTCAGCAATAAAGAAGTCAAGTAACTTTAATAGAATGGATGAGGCTCATGTGCTTCTATGGATTAATTTGGGGGAATTATCTAGAAAGCTATATTAACTAAGATTACATAAATTTGAGAGTAATATCATATCCTTGAGCCCAAGGAACTTTAAGACCCTAGAAGTCTTATTTTCAAACTTTAATACTTTTCTTCAACGAGGAAAATCATGTGGCATTGATAGAAAAAAAGAGAATCGTATTGTCTCGTCTCTTTCAAAATTAGAACCTAAATATTATATGCTTGTTCCTTCCTTTCACACTACAATGATTTTTATTTGAGACACTTGGAAGGATCCCTCTATGGATGAATTCATAAATTCACTCGTTCATGACAAAATAAGCTTATTGAAATGGGAGCTCTTAAAAATACCAATGTCTATGAACTTACAATATACAAGAGTAAGAAGAAGAACAAGCGAAAAAATAAAGGATAAGAAGGAACCAAATCATAAGAAGGAAAGCCAAATCCCACTAAGAAGTTTTCAAATTACAATGGTTGAAAGTTTAAGAAGGAGAGAACAAAGTGCACTTATTACATCAACGGATTTAAATTAAAGAGTGCATGTATGAAGAAGACCATTGAGCTCATGGTGTAGGCTCTTCAATACACTACAAGAGAAAATGAAATTGGTGAAGGGTGAAAAATGTCACCATAAGCTCATTAGTGACGATCAAAAGAGCATCCGTGACCAAAACCTGAACGTCACCAAAGGTGGCGTCACCAAAAATATAGGTGTTGTAGTTACATACAAAGTTTGTCACCAATAATTATTTATAATGACGAATAGCTATTGTCACCATTTCATATAAGAAATGGTGATGGACCATAGCCTCCATCACCAAAAACTGAACATCACCAAAGTTGGCATCACCAAAAGTGTAGGTGTTGTAGTGACATTCAAATTTTGTCACCAATAATGATTTATAATAACGGATAGTGATCGTCGCCATTGCATATGAGAAATGGTGATGGACCATAGCCTCGGTCACCAAAACTGAATGTCATCAAAGGTGGAATGCTAAAAGCATAGGTGTTATGGTTACATTCAAAGTCCGTCACAAATATTGATTATAATAACGGATAGTGACCATCACCATTTCATATGGACAATAATGATTTATTGTAATGGATCTTTAATGACCATCACTATTGGTGCATATATATGGTGACATTAATTAATCGTCACCAAAAGTTGCATTGCAAGAAGTATAGGTGTTGTGGTGAAATTCAAGGTCTGTCACAAATAATGACTATAATGGAAAACAATGACCGTCACCATTTCATGTCAACAACAACAATTTATGGTTACAGACATTTAAGGGTAATCATTACTGATGTGTATATATGGTGGCATTCGTTTGCGGTCACCATTTCATATTTTTGGTGAGGATAAAAAAAATGTCACCAAAGCTCATTGGTGATGGTCAAAAGAGCCTCTGTCACCAAAAATTGATCATTTCCATTCCATATGGATATCAGGGCATGACAGAATCAAACCACCAACCTCCTACCTGTAAAGTAGGTGCTCTTCCATTGAGCTAGCACCCTTTAAAGAATTATATTTTTAAAAATTAGACCTTAAAACTTCATAAATTGTAAATTCTACAACTTTCAATAAATTAAAGTCTTGGCAATATTTTACTAAACAAGCAAAGCAACATCGACGTTGTAGCTCCCTACCTTATGGTTATCAAAGTTACGAAAATTGTGTGGAGGGAAAAATAGTTATATATAAGAGAATCAATATGCTCAATTGAATAGTCAATTAAAAGTGAAACTCTGAAGACATTTATAGCCTATAAATGAGCTTGACTATCAAATGCACCAAATATTGCAAAGAAAATGTCATAGGTAGATAGCATATGGAAGAATATGAGTCAGAGACTTGGAACCCTTGTACATCTTGGCATGACTTAGCACTTGGCACATCTTATCTTGTCTCACAATTAATGAAAAGTCCCAAATTTTTCTATAGAAAGAAGTAGAGTGAGTCATCAGGTTTATGGAAGGGAACACCCTATTCGTAGGAAGATAACTTGAAATTAGTTCGTCATATTATTTCTCGTCTTCTTATACGTGTGTGCTTTGAAAAGATAACCACATCCAAAGACTCAATAACAGCTCTCATAAAGTTTATAGATGTGAAGCACTTCTGAGAAAACCCATCGCTTAATGACAATTGAGCGAGGAATATGTCGAAGGATTCAATCTTGCAGTCAGTCATAAAAAGGAATATCGGGTATCCAACATATTGCCAACAAACCGACTCCAACCATTATGTGAAAGACAAGTTAACTATGAAACCTCTTTCCCACTTTTTAGTATTGTTGCCTCTTGAATTACAAAAGGTATCTAGCTACTTAGATCCATAAAATGCATGCCAGGTAAACTCTATATGATACAATTGTGAAGTGCAAGCTTGAAACATGCTCTAGTTTCCCTCTAAAAGAGGGTAAGTCAAAATATTATGACATTCTTAACTGTAATTTGGTCATACACTATTGAGGTATTTCATGGAATAAACAATATAATATCAATGCACTAATGAAGCACTCAAAATAAATGAATTTCTTATTGCTACAATAGCAACTCTTGGGATTCTCGGATAAAGCACCTAACTTGCATGGAAAAGTCTTCGTAGAATAGAGTACCTCCTACCTAGAAGTGTGTCCCCTGCTCAAAATATAAAACCCTTCTCTATTGTGCACTTTTCTTATAGATAAATCTATGCATAAAACAGAACTAAGAAAAACACCTAAATTAAGAAAATTGAGCATCTAATTCAAACTATAAAAGCATACTAAATATGGTTGTATCTAAGTTTGGGAAACACTAAACAAACATGCTTTCATACAAAAATGACAAGATGCCTAAAATCGATGCACTTCTTTCATTGCTACTACAACCTCATAGGAAAACTATAATCTACAACATGTATCCCAACGCTACATGCATCTACTAGAGGTGCAGAGCGAAAGGATCCACTGAGATGAACTATTGTTGAAGGAGAAACACCTTCAAAACAACAGATAGAGTAATATGCATTTAACCCATCTGAACACAGGCCAAGGTTGCTACTGGGTAGATTTCTCCCCTAAATGGAAACTGCAGTGTATTGCTTCTCTACTGAACGAAAAACACCTTCACAGAAACATGGATAAAACTATAACATATATTGTCACTATGGTATCAGTTTTATAAGATCTCATAAATATAGGTAACAACTTCAATAATTGAGAAACCAAAAGGTGAGCTACATAGATCATTTGAAATGATAGATTTGGGCATACTTTATTATTTTTTAGGAGTGTTAGTATAGAAAATGCAAGGTAGCATGTTGCATCTTTATGTCACAGTCCAAGGATGTGAATAAATACAAAAAATATTAAATAGCACAGTACAAGTTGATTCCAAGTTATTTTAAAACAAGAATGGAGTTCTCCTTGTATAGATTGTAATATATTGGATATAGATTTAAATAACAAATTTATAGTTATGGGGTTGGAATTGCCTCACGATTCATGGAAAGTCCCAAATTTGTTCACTAGAAAAAAGTAGAGCGAGTCATCAGGTTTATGAATGGGAACACCCTATTCATAGGTAGATAACTTCAAATTAGCCGGGCATATTATTTCTTCTCTTCTTGTACGTGTGTGCTTTGAAAAGCTAACCACCTCCAAAGACTCGAGAACAACTCTAGTAAAGTTTATAGGTGTGAAGCACTTCTGAGAAAATCCATCACTTAATGACAATTGAGTAAGGAATATGTCGAAGGATTCAATCATGCACTCAGTCATACAAAGGAAGTTGGAGTATCCAACATCTTGCCAACAAACCAATTCCAACCATAATGTGAAATCCAAGTTAACTGTGAAACCTCTTTCCCACTTTGTAGTATTGTTGCCTCTTGAATTCCAATAGGTGTCTTGCTACTTAGATCCACAAAACTTATCCCGGTGAAACTTTGCATGATACGATTGTGACGTGCAAGCTTGACACACTCTAGTTTCCCTCTAAAAGAGTGTAAGTCAAAATATTATGACAGGGTTAACTATAATTTGATGATACACTGTTGAGGTATTGTATGGAATAAACAATATAGTATCAATGCACTAATGAAGAACTCAAAATAAATTAATTTCTTGTTGCTTCAATAGCACCACTCTTGGGATTATCCATGGAGCTGCTAATTTATACACATTTGGAATCTTTACTTGCTCTGTAGAAAGAATAAGAAATCATAGTGATCACTCTTTTCCCGCCCATGGAAAGTCTATATAGAGTCAGCAATAAATTGATTTAAAAGTGAGGTATATGCCTGACAAATAGGAGTCTAACTCTTCCACTCTAATTTGGTAGCGACGAAATATTCAACTGTAAATGCTTGATCTTGTACGTTGTAAATTTCTAGATAAATGGATAGCGTAAATATGTCCATTACCCACATATCCCAAAAACCATGTATGTCTAGACTCTAGTTGTGTGTAAGAGAAAGGAGATCACATAAATAATCCATTATCAAAAGAAAAGTTTAAAGCACAACATTCTATGAAGAATTTTTTAAAGTTTTATTACATACATTAGAAAGTTTGAAATGACATAATTGAATCTTCCCTCTCCTTCCGCACTTCATTAAATATGCCCCTTTCAAATGCAAATGTGACCTATAGAATCACAATCATAAAATAAAATATGAAAAGTAAGTTTAATGAATTAAAGTAGCTTTCTTATACCTCAAGTAAATGGACTATGAGAAATTGGATTCATTCTCTACGAAAGATGATATAGAAACATCTAATTACATTTTAAACTAAACCAAAGGTAAATTTGATTCATGCTCTGCATAGACGATATAATGAGGGCTAATGACATTTTCAACTCAAACAAAGGTAAGTTCAGTAACCTCAAGGTCCAAAATGATGGCATCCAACTTACGAGTGCCAGTCACTGTATATATCTAGCTAGAGGATATAACATAAAGTTATTTGTTATATGTGAAGATAAAAAAATCAAAGGAATGTGAAATTTTGACCATTAACTATAAGTTCCTTTCAAGGACTAGATCAAACCATAACATTGTTATTAAGATAATCAACTCACACATGCTAGTACACTTATAGTAGTTTCATGATAAAACCCAAATTAAATCAACTTCAAACAACATAAATTAACCAACAATATATCTGAGGTTGGTTACCTAAGGATTATATCATACTAAATTACCTTTTGCATCTAAGATTGAAAATCACTGTGAAAGAAATGAAGATAAATCAATGATTATGATGGATGCATGTGATGAAATAAAATAAAAAAGACCTTTCTTCTTGCCATTGATGAGCCTTCTAGAGGATTCTTGGATGAAGTTGATCCTAATCTGCTTTCTGAAATCAAAGAGACACTTTCTAACTACTCTAATTTGACAGACAACAACCCTAATGCTTATGAAAATGAATATGGAAATCAATAAGAATTGATGAACGTAGTCTTGAAGAAGGTGTCTCAAAGTCTAATATGGATAGTATTTTAAATTTCTACAACTAGTAGAGGGTTTTCCCAGTTGTGTTGCCTAGAATTTGTATTTGTATTTTTTTATTTTATTTTATTTTTCTCTATATTGTGACTATTTTTATTTTTGTTCTATTCCACTACAAATCGGTAGAGATATTTTTTGTCTTGGTGCAACGATTAGTTTCATATTTATTCATTCAAGCAGTAGCATAAATTCAAGGAAATTCTACACAAGGGACAATTAATCTATATTTTCACGTATATCTTTTGCAAGTAAAATTCACAACTAAATTGCCATCCAAAGTGTTTAGGTTACTAGCAAGTGGTATCACAACATATCTCAACATTTGCATAAATCATACTATTCAATAAGGTTGATACTTGAAAAACAAAAATATTCCCAAGTTATGCAAGAAAGAATATTGTTGACTTTTAGTTCTAAATATATCCAACCAAAACAAAATTATGCCATTTTCAACAACCTCTAGTCAAAGTTATTCCTCGCGTCATTCAACTCAATTAATAATATGTTAATCTCGTTGATATTTCTTTTTTAGTTCATGCTTCTAAGTTATATATTTATGGAGCCTAATATATCATTTATGTTAAGTTATTATTCATTAAAAATTATTTAGTCCATCCAACGCATCTACCTAATTTTCTAATAAGTTTCGGGGCAGACTCAATCAGTGATTTGCAACAGAAAATATAAAACTCTTTTAGTAACTAGTGTTATAAAACTCTAATATGGAAAAATTATTTTGGGTTGTTTCCCTAAAAATACTTACAAAATTTTCAATCCCAAAGCCATTTCAGGGAGAATTTTAGTTAGGGAGAAATTTAGTATTATTTGGAAAATTTGGATGCAACTAAAATAAATTCTTCCTGTTTGCTCAAAAGATTCCAGCACCAAATATGAGTGAATTCACAAAACTTAAGATTTGGAAATAGTTAAATTTCACTTCGCTTTTCCAGGACCATATATGAGTTTATTCACAAAACCTGAGATTTGGATTCTAGAAACACTTAAATTTTACCTCATTTATTAGGATTGGAAGTTCCCTAAGATGCAAACATGTAGCATTAAGGATCTACTTTGTTTAGTTAAAGACAATGTTCAGTTTATAAATAGTGATACAAGAATCCTTGTATACATGCCTGGCACAGTTCTTTGGTCGCAACTAATGAAATTGAACTCCATAATACATAACATACAAGGTAGAATGTAAGAGAGAATCTACTTTTCAACATATACTCTAACAGAAATAAACATCTATATAGTCATATAAAGTTGTTACCACACCAAAAAAGGAATTAAAAACCAAAATAAAAATAGGAACAAACTTGGATTGTTACAGTTACTCTAACAAGATGTTAAATAGGATCAATATGTTAATATGGAAAGGAATGTAGTTGATTATGATTTATTGAGCCCAAGTGGTTAGCCCAACAGAATATCATTAATGTTGCTCAATATTTGGCTAGTTATGTGCTCGCAAGTGTCCCGTTCTAAATCCCTTGGGTGAGGTGCACTTATCAAAGCCAATGGGCTTACCAGGGATGCCATCCATGAATGTGGGGAAACATCCATTGGGATTCCCCAAAGATTTTTTCTTAGAAATAATTAAAATAGTATTTCTTAAAGAGAATTTTGAGATGCATACAGTGTACACCTAGTAAAATCAACTCTATAGAGACAAACCATAAAAGAAGGAAAATTACATATGCTCCAATATAGTAAAGGCTACTAATTTTACTCACGATGAGATTATATTTCAGGTATGATTATGGACAGTAAGACAATACGCCTACATACCCTTATGTGTGGTCTATTGTCATACAAATATCTTACTAACAATGGATGATGTGATCAAATGAAATGGTTCTAATGTCAATGATGAAGCGAGTGATCGAGTAAAATATGAACTGTGACTAATCTTAGGTTATATGGTTGTGATCTTCCTTCCTTCTTCTGCAACTAATTGTTGAAGAATTCCAGATAGGTAAGTATTCCTAAATGTCTATATGAATTGTATTGAATTATTACTATTTTTATGGTATATTTCGTTCCTGAATTAATTTTTAGGTTTCCCTACTTGTGTTAGCCGCATTTGTGATTTATGGATTTGCGATTAATGGAATGGTTAGGTTGGAAAAATCTATAGTTTCATGCATGTCAATAGTAAATAGTTAATAACAGAAACAATTCAGTACATTTACTTCATAAATTTGTGTGAATTTGGGTTCAGTTTTTCTGAAATTTGGGTGGTAAACTGAAGTACCACATCCTCAAAGTGCACAGATGTTATTGGGTATATTACATGCATGGACCAATACCATGTAGCTATGTTTGACATGCAGGCCCTAAAAATATAGCTCCTATAAAATAGAATAACTACCCACAACGAAAACCGACATGCACCTATAAATGGAACTAACATGATGGAATATGGCACATACAAATCTAGGGGTTGAAATTCCCTTAATACACATTATACATCCAATGAGCCAAACGACATCTGAATGCATTCACCAATTTTAAGATCTTTAGTAGGAAGGCATCAACATATGTAGAGCATCTAGCTCAGTGCGCCTCAAAGTTTGTGAGAAAGAGTGTAGATCACAGAGTATTGGCTTATTTCACTCTTTACAAAAAATTTAAGTAATTTTTAGCTATGAATCATACAAATTTTAAAGTAAATTCTACTAATTTTCATAATTCAATGGTTTATTTCGGTCTTTACAGAAAATTTAAGTAATTTTTAGTTATGAATAATACAAGTCTTAAAATATATTCTACTAATTTTCATAATTTAAGGGCGATTTCACTGATCCAGAAATAGAGAATGAATAAAAATAATAGGAGCTTACTAATGATGACATCATCACAGGGGTTCTAGAAATTCATTTTTATTCCATTGGAGTCCAGTGAGGTGCGTAATATTCTCATAACAGCCCTGGTGATCACAATGTTAGAAATTTTGAACATCTAAGCCTCTTTGGGTATTTTGCCCCTGCTTCTTTATTATAATAAATGGCCTCCCAAAGTAATCAGATGCCAATTCCATCCCTACAAATAGTAACAAAGTGAGGCAGAAAGATTAAAGCATAAACGTAAAAGCAAGGATGAAAAAAATAGTGAATTTTGAACTAGAGACTTCAGGTCTGTGTATTCCTCCATGTCCCCTGTGTGGAAGAAGACTAAAAGTGGGGTGGAAATGCGACGAGGTTATAAATTAAACATACATGGTCGCCATTAACGAATTGAAGATCCAATGGTGGGGTTTGATGTCAATCTACTACTAGTAAAAATTTAATTCACAACTCTCTTCAATCTCGTTTTCCCTCCCTCCCTGTGAAAAGTGAAAATATGCTACTCATAAAATTAAAAGAAAGGATGAAAAAAATAGTAAATTTTGAACCAGAGACTTAAGGTGTGTGTACTCCTCCTTGTGTGGAAGAAGAATAAAAGTGGGGAGGAAATGCAGCAAGGTTAGAAATGAAACATACCTGCGCGCCATTAATGGATTGAAAATCCAATGGTCGAGTTAGAGATCTAAGGTGTGTGTACTCCTCCCTGTGTGGAAAAAGACTAAAAGTTGCGTGGAAATATAGCGAGGTTAGAAATGAAACATACTTGGGCACCATTAAAATATTGAAGATCAAGGTTAGAAATGAAACATAATTGGGCACCATTAATGGATTGAAGATCCAATGGTGGGGTTCATATCAGTCGGCTACTCATAAAACCTTAATTCACAACTCCATTTAATCTCGTTTTCCCTCCGCCTATGAAAAGCGAAAATATGCTACTCATTTCCCCTCCGCCTTATGAAAAGTGAAAATATCTACTCATTTTCCCTCCACCCTATGAAAAGTGAAAATATACTATTTCTTTAGAATGTAAATGAAGATTGGAATTAGGAGGGCTTTGTTACATCAAAATTAAAGCTAATGTTTTCAAAAATGTTAAAATTTCCCTCCATAAAAAACAATAAATACAATATTTATAGTATAGAGTAGATGTGTAGGTGTAATATAAGTATGTAAAAAATTCTAAATATGGGTTTAGCTAAATAATAATAGTAATAATAATAAATGTTAAAAGTATGGGGATGAGTGCAAAAATATAAATGTTGGCTCAATTAATAATAAAAATAATAAAATTCAGTTTGTCATATTTTGATTTTCTTATTAACTTGTGAATAGGTTTTGTTACAATACCATGAGCCAATAACATGACTTACCAATACCTCAAGCCCAAAAACCACAACTTATTTCACAACCAAAATATTTTATAGCAATATGACAAGATTCTTAACCATGGATATTCACCCCCCACTTTAGAGTGGATATTATTAACTTGTAAAAAATTGGTTTTGTTATAATACCATGGGCCAATACTATGGCTCATCAATACCACATGCTCTAAAAACATAACTTATTTCACAATCAAAATATTTTATAACAATATGAAAATATTCTTAACCATGGATATTCATTCTTAGTTTACCATGGAAATTATTAACTTGGAAATAGACTTTGTTACAATACGATGGGCCAATACCATGGCTTATCAATATCACATGCCAAAAAAACATAACTTATTTCAAAATAAAAATATTTTATAAGAATATAACAGGATTATTAATCATGGATATTCAGCCTAACATTGTCATTGATATTATGAATTTTGGAATAGGCTTTGTTACAATAGCATGGGCTAACACCGTTGCTTATCAATAACACATGTCGAAAAATCATATATTATTCACAATCTAAATATTTTATAACAATATGAAAAGATTCTTAATCATCGATGTTATCACCCAGGTTATCCCTAGGCTCCTGTAGGGATACGACTGAGGTAACCACAAACCAATCTTTGGACTGCAAGTTCTAGCCCACCTGCAATCAGAGAGGGATATCTCTTAATGATTCAAACTTTGTTGATGATTTTAGGCTAGCTTTTTGCTCAAGGGTTTTTGTCTGTGTTTGGATGGATGGAAAATGCTTTCAAGCAGAGAGGCAATTCATGAAGTGATAAGTTTCAAACCATTGGGCATGGAGTCATGGGTTAGGATTATCAGTGTGTTTTCTTGGTCATAAGAGAAATATGAAACAGGATAGCTGCTCATAACACAATGTTCAGACTAAAAGGATGAATGATTTGTAAGGAATGAGAGGCACTTAAGTATCTCTCACTCAACTTAAGAGAGGGAAGGATGATCTCTATCTAGGGGCAATGAAGAATCGATGGATAACTTTCTGAGTTGAAGGAAAACATGAGACATGTGGAATTCATATTTATGCCTAAACAGAGGAAAACATAAAGAAACAATAGAAATTGAGCATAGAGTGTATTTAAACAAATTCTAAGCTAATCTTCTTTTTTGTTGTTTAGATGGTAACTTATAAACGGAAAAAAGAGGTAAGAAGCACTTATTGAGTTATGCAACAACACGAGAATTCCATTCACTCTTTAAATGGTAAACACAGTGAACAATCCATTCTCCAAAGCTCATAAGCAGTCTTTGATTATAGAAACTATTAGGTATTGCAGTGCGAGTCTCTCCTGGAGCAAAATCAGCTAAAGATCGTTCACTGACCACCAACCAACCAACCCTTAATACAGTATTCAGGGTTGTCTTTATAGTGCAAATATCTCGAACTTATTTATTACAATTGACCTAAAACAGGTCTACAAAAAGAGCTTTCTAAACCTAAAATTGTGCCAAAATTAAATGTAGGTAAATATCTATTAAACTGTGTCAGAGGTAACTGGATCAAAAAGAGTGCAATGTGGCCCTTGGTGCCTCGATGCAGTACTACTGGAATAACTGTGCTTTTGGATTTGCAGTTCTGTTCTGGTGCAAGTTAAATGTGCAATAACCGTGATTTGAGAGTTTTGAGTGGCCTCGCCCTCTTTTTTGACTTTGCTGGAAGGTATTTAATTCTCTCCTGCTTTTGGCTGTTGTTAAAATCTTCGCTGATACTCTTTGCACCTACATTAATGGTCTTCGCCACTTTCTGATACTCTTTGACATGCTTTTTCCCTGTAGATTTGATCTGATACTCTTTAATCTTTGTCTCTGGTCTCTTCCTGTCTTCAAATCGGTTTAATTTGGCAAAACTAGGCAATTTCGGGCCTTTTCGGTGCAAAATGGTCCAAGGAATCAAAAGATTCCTAAATTTTCCCCAATATGGCCTATTTCTTGTAGCGATTGCGCATTGAAAACTGCCTCCGTTTCTCATTTTGGAGCTCTGAAGCACGACTTTTCCTCTTGCGTGAATTTTCAGTTTTTTGGCTGTTGACGTCAGCAGTACAGCGGATGACATCAGCATGCTGACATCAGCAGTGGGGTCCTTTGGTACGGTTGTGACGTCAGCATGTTGACGTCATCAAAGTGACGTGGCAGTATGGCGGGGTGACGTGGGCCGAGCGCAGGTTGGGTGAGGTGACGTGGAGGCGATGTGGCAGGGTGAGGTGGCGCTCCTGTTATGTGAGGGGAGGGCAGTTTTCCCTGTGCATCAGACCACCTTTGGTACGGAGGTGGTTTCTATCAGGGGTGGCCCGATGCAATGGGAGGCTGCCACCTGTCCTGGTGTACGATGGTAAAACCGTCGGACGATGGGTGGTAACTTACCACCATAATCGGGCACGCGATGTGATAAAGAACCGTCAGATCTGGGGGAGGCGATCTAACGATGGATGGAAAAGGGAGAAGCGTGGGGTTTAGCAAAGGCGCGCAAGCAGTAAAAGCTTCATTTTTCGCGGCGCGATGGTTTTTAAACTTTAGAAAATGGGCAAATGTGTTTCGCGGTGGAAATTATCAAACAAACATTAATGGTTTTCACAGAAGAATGCGCGGGGAGGGTTATTAGCCTTTGGAAAGGGTTTCCTTAGTGTTTGGAAGGGGTCCAGACACTTGGGAGTAGAAATTTTGCAGATGGAGGGTTCTTACTAAATTCCAGGTGACTTAGTAATTCCCAGTGAAGTATTTATGGTTATATTTCAACCAGAGGGAGGGGATATTTATATAAGGGGGTTATCTACATATTTTAGTATGGGGATAGGGAAAATATAGGGAGTTAAATAATACTGTTAGTAGTTAATATGGAAATGAAAAGAAAGCGCTAAGATTTAGAGATCTTAGGCTTCAAAGGGGAGATAAAACTTTATAGAGAAAGTATGGATTCTTTCTGAGTGAACCAGATCTTCACCCATACTAATGACCTGAAAAATGATGAAACTAAGAGATATCAAGAAGATCTTGACCTCTTTTTGGGGAAATCAGTTAATGATTTGGGGGAGATGGAGAAATGGAAGTTAGTTATGACTGGTTTGAGCTCTTTCACATAAAATTGCTTGGTGATTGTGCCCTGAGTAGAGATGACACCTTGGAAACATAGAGCTGATCAGAAATCAAGATTCTGCAACCTCAAAACTACCTACCCAGCCTACTTACCTAACATTTTTTCTTCTTTTGGTTTGGGTGCACTTAGACTTGCAGACCCATTATTTCAATTTTTTCTTTTTATGCCTTCCTATCTACAAACTACCCTTTTTTCTTCCAAGGGCCCAGATTAAGCAGTTGGGCTCCTTTGATTCTCTACCTATCTAAGAATCTGCCAAGATTAAGCTGTTTGGACATATTTTCATTCTCTATATTCTAAAACAGGAAATTGAAACCTAGGGAGACCAAGATTAAGCTGTTTGGATCTCCCTTTAGCTAAAAATTGTACAAAACTTGAATAACTTCTCAAACTTTGGAAAGGAGTTAGATGAACTCTGAGTAGCCTTCTTTGCTTGGTGACTGTTTTAGCAAATATGGAGCATTGCAGCATGCAAAGTATGACATATTTGGCCTGTAAAATGTCAATCATGAAATATGAGTAACCTGTTGCAGCAGGAGGCTAACAGTGGCTCCACTTGGGGATGACTTTTCCTTGTGAGAAGTCAAGAACAGCAGGTCAGATTGTCTTGATTCTTCTGCTATGGTTGTGCTTTGAACTTGTTAGTGTTGAATGCTGGATTGGTTTGAACTTTGGATTGGTAATAGATCTTTCCTTCACTTGTGCTACTGTTAAGCTGTAAAGCACTACCCTCATTCTTCTACGTGATTTTGCATCATGGATTCTTACAAAAATAAAATCAAAACACTGATATATTCAATCATTCTATGTATAGAATGAAACACCTCCTGCTCTTTTCAATCAAAAGGACCATTGTAGTGCTTTAGCATTCGGCCATTGACAGGGCCTTCTTCAGTTCTGCTGCCATCTGGAGATCTAAGAAATTAGGTATTATTGCCTTGCACAGCACTGATAATGTACGGACCTTTCCATAAAAAATCGAATTTTGCATGTTTGCCCTTGTCTTCTCTTCATGAATCCCATCTTAGAACTTTGATGCCCACCCAGAAATCTTCTACTTTGGCCTTCTTATCAAACATCTTTTTGAATTTCTCTTGCAGTATTTGAGCTCTGTTGAAGACTTGTTCTTTGGTTTGTTGAAGATGAATGGTTTGATTAACTCTTCTCTGCATGTCATTTGGTTCAGCCTGAATTTCTTGCAATAATTTAATAGTAGGAATGCCCAAAGATGAAGGAAATTTGACTTCCATGCCATATACAAGTTCATAAGGGCTCATCCTAATGGATTTCTTGGTGGAAATTCTGTCTGCCCGCAGAGCATTTGTGAGCTTCCTATGCCAGTTCTTTTTGTTTTCCTCCAGCAATTTCTTTATGATATTGATGAGGCTTTTGTTGGAAGATTCGGCCAAGCCATTACCTTGAGGGTAGTAAGTTGTGGAGTGGCCTAAGGTAATGTGGTATTTATGGCAGAAGTTGATCATTTTTTTGGATTTGAAAGTAGCAGCGTTGTCAGTGATGATCTTCTCAGGGCAGCCGAATCTAGAAAGGATATTGCTCTCAAGGAATTGGATAACAGTGGAGTCGTTGGCTTGCCTACATAGGATGGCTTCAATCCACTTAGTGAAATAATCGGTGGCTGTTAAAATCCACTTGTGTTGGCCTGAGGAAGAGGGATGAATTTCTCCAATCAAGTTGAGACCCCATTGTTGAAAAGGTTTCTCGGTTGAAATGGGCTTAAGGGGCAAGGGCAGTAATTTTCTTTTCCCTTCCAAGATTTGGCATTTGTGGCATGAGACAACAAACTTTTTTACATCTGCAAATAGAGAGGGCCAGTAATAACCAGCCCTTAAAATCTTGTCAGCCGTGGATTTTCAATATAAGTGTCCTCCACAGTCCCCTACATGGAATTCTTTCATGATGTTGTTAGTTTCATTCATAGTTAAACAATTAAGAAAAATACCTTCATGATTTTTCCAAAACAAAGCACCATCTATGACACAAAATTTTGATGATTTCATCCTTAAAAATCTTTTCTTGGTTCTGGACAATCCTGGGGAGCACACAGGTTTAACAATACAAAGAAAATATCAGCATGCCATGTGGATTGAAAGAAGGTTTCACTAATCTGTGGAGTCGCCAGCTCTGGTTCATTGTCCAGTTGATTAATGTCTAAGGCTTGGAATTTTGTTTCGGACATTAGTTTAGCTAAACCTTGTCCTTTTATCAGCTTGGTGGGTTTTATTTCAATGTCGTATTTGAGGATGCTGGCAATCCATTTGCCTCTTTTGCCTTCTAGTCCCTCTTGGGTTAATATATCTTTTACAACAACATTAGTGACATAGGCAATCACATGGGAGTATAAGATGTAAACTCTGAAATCTTTGATGGCTTTGACTAGGGCATAGGCTTGCTTTTCCATAATTTGATATTTCAAAGGTGCATCTCTCAAAGCTTGGCTGAAGAAAGCAATTGGCTTTTTGTTGCCCTGATCATCCTTCTGCAAAAGGACAACAACTATAGTGTGTTCAGATGCAAAGGAAAAAATGATAAAATCTTTGTCGAATTGAGGACTAGTGAGGACAGGCGTTTGAGTTAGGGCAGTTTTTATACTCTCAAAAGCCTACTTGGTTTCAAGAGACCATTTTACCTTGGCATCCTTATTTAACATGTTGCTCAGAAGCCTTATTAGCTCGGCTAGGTTTGGGATGAATCTCCTTAGGAAATTGATCTTTCCAAGGAATGCTTGCAGTTCTTTTATGTTTCTTGGATAAGGAATTTGAAGGATAGCTTGAATTCTTTCTGGGTCGATTCTAATCCCATAATTTGATATGATATTCCCTAGAAGCTTGCCTTCCTCAAGGGAAAATAGGGACTTCTTAAGATTCAAGGAAATGCCATATTTCCTGCATGTCATGAAAATTTTCCTTAAGTGCTTAAGGTGCTCTTGGTCAGATTTGGAGAATGGGGTCAGGTCATCAAGGTAAACTACGAGGAAACCATGTATCTCCTTGGCAAATGAAATATCCATTGCCCTTTGAAAGGTACCACGAGCGTTTTTCAACCTAAAATGCATTTTAACGTACTTAAATGTTCCCCACGGTGTGGTAAAGGTTGTCTTGTCCTGGTCATCCAGGTGAATAAGTATTTGATTAAATCTTGAAAATCCATCTAGTAAAGAAATTCTAGAGGAACCCACTTCTCTTTGTAAGATATGGTCCATTTTGGGCAAAGGGTAGTGGTCTTTTAGAGAGACCTGGTTTAAATTTCTCAAGTCTACACACAATCTTATCTCTCCTGTTTTTTTCCTAGTGGCAACTAAATTAGATACCCATTCAGAGAATTTGATGGGTGCAATGATACCTGCTTCAAACATTCTCTTTATTTCTTTTTCAATAAGGGGAAGGAGCATGGGGTTGATTCTCCTAAGTTTCTATTTGAACGGTTTTTTATTTCGTTTTAAGGGAATGGTATGTTGGATTACTGAGGTGTCATAGGACTTCAAGTCCTCATAACTCCAGGCAAATACATCTTGGAATTCCTTGAACAAATCCACGTATTTCGGTTTTTGATCAGGGAGAAGATTTTTGGACAACTTATTCATTCTGGGATGCTCTGCTGTCCCTATGTTGTGTTCTTCTATGGTAGCATTCAAAGGTTCCATCTTTGGATTTTTGGGCACATCATTGTCATCAAACATGTCTTCAAATGGAGTAAGGCCGGCAGGTAGAACATACTCTTTAGATCAATAAACTCATCCTCTGTTTTGGTTGTTTCCTCTAAACAGATTTGTTTTAGCTGTTCTATGTTTTTGTTGTTAAACACAGTTGGGTTAAGGATTTGTTTAGTTGTTGCAGTTGTTGCAGCTGTTACAGTCAGGTGATTTTCTTCTGCTAACTGTTGTGAGTCAGCCATGGCATCCATGTCGATGTTTGTGTTGGAAAATTTGTCCTCCAGAGTTAAGAAACTGTTAATTTGGGCATCATTTTGAAATACCTGCGAATCCTTGACATTGTTAGGGATCGAAGGTCTGTGCTTTATTTCAGCGGTGAAATGGTGATTTGGTTCAAAGGGAAGCTTGCATGTGCTAGAAAAGGTTGCTAGACTGTGGGCATGAATATTGTGATCTCGTGCAATTTTTGCAAGCTTGAATTCACTTAAGGCATTGAGTAATTCGGTCGCAGCAGCTCTGTAAGTTCTCATTCTGCTATCATTAGCGACAAAGTTTCCCTTTATTTGTTGTATAATCAAGTCAGAGTCACCTAGGATGGACACTTTAGTAGCTCCTAGGACTTTGAGAAACTTAAGGCCTAAGAGAAGAGCTTCATACTCTGCCATGTTGTTTGTACATCTCAAATTGAGTCTATAGGCATGGCCTTGGGCGTGATTATCATGAGTATTGTAAATCCATACTCCGGCCCCTGCTCCTAACTTGCTAACCGAACCATCAAACTCCAAATACCATGTGACTTCTTGTTTGAGGTTTGTATTGAGAGTTTAAGTTGTTTGAGGATCGGGCAAACTTACAATTTCTGTTTCAGGGCGTTCTTCTTGTTGTTTGTTGGTTGCCTTGGCTGTTGAGAGAATTTCATGGGTGTTGGCAATCGATTCCTCATTGATGTACGTTTCTTGCTCCAAGGATAATGGCTTATCATCAGTTGGAGGGGTGGTGTTATCATTAAATAAAATAAAAGAATCCATATCGGAATGGATTAAGTATATTGGAAAATTTTGGGGTTTTTCCTCACTGCTTACCACATACTTCATTAACGTTTCTCTATATAGTCTCTTTGGTTGCTAAAAGACAGATATAGTGGCATAAGAGAGTTCGAGTTGAAGGGATCCTTGCAATTTGTCTCCCCACGATCTGGATAGGAGCATGCCATACTTTGTAGGAATGTATGCAACTACTATGTCCATTAGGATTGTCTTGTTGGGGAATTGGACTAGAGAGACACAAAGGTCTTTTATCAAGCCTAAACATTTGACTTGACTTGAGTCAAAGGAATACATATCTTTGTACGGTCTTGTGATATCAAGGTTCAACCTTTCCATTACAGCTTTGGGCATAAGGTTGTGTGAGGCACCTGAGTCAAACATAGCATTACACAGTATTTTGCCATGTATGTGTAGACTGACATAAAAAGGTGGAACAGGTCCATATGTTGAGTTTCCGTTAACTTTTGGACCAAACAGTAGTTCAGGGGTATCATCTAAAATGTTCACATCATCCCTTACCTCTGGTAGTTGAAGTGACCTTTGAATTTGTTGCCTATATACATCATGTTTGGCAAGTTCTAAGAGGGCAATGGATATCTTGAATTCTCCAATCTCTGCTTCTAAACTGAATGGTTTTTCCAATGAGCTCTTGGCGTTGATAGTGCTGAATTTGTCTTTATGAGGCGTACTCTCTATGTTTTCTTTTGGAATGTCAATGTCATGATGTATGACAGTTTGTAGTTTTTAGTTTTTGGGAAGATTTTTAGGAGTGCTATTCAGATCTTCTTTTGGGGATGAGGGAGGTAGAGGCCGATCAATAGGAGAGTGTGTGTCTATTACATCCTCCACAGTTACCTGATGAGGGTTTGGGACAGAGCTGTCATCTGGTTGATTGATGGTGATATTTCCTTTACTTTTGTTGAGTTGTTTTCTATCTTTTGTTCTGCTAGATGGGGTAACATGAATGGTCCTTTTTCTTAATTTGTATTGCTTGTGTACCTTGTACACAGCGTTATCATAGCCTTGTTTAAAATCGAAAGACTCTCCCTAATTGGTGTGAAATTGTTTTGGATTAGGGTATAGTCGGTCTTCTTTAGTAAGAAATATTTTCTATTCATTTTCTAAATCTATCAAGTTCATATGAGTCCCATTTGTGGGCTCAGTGGATGTAGAAGCCTCCGCATAGTTTTCTTGGAAAGGCGGCCTAATATCATGGTCGGGACTGGCCCTTCCAGCGATTATGTTTTGAGTTTTTCTAAAGTTCAGGTTCCTTATGGCATTGGGTTGTTGACCTTCCCATGAAGTTTTCCTCTCAACATTGTCTACTCTATCTCCCAGCCTGTGGATGCCAATGATGATAGCATCTAGCTTCTGATCAAAGGCTGAGGGTTATTCTTTAAAAGTAGTTCTTCTCTCAGTTCTAGCTCTGTTTCTTTTAGCAATTATATTTGCTTCCACACTAACCGCAACATCTTGCATTTTGCAAGGCTTTGAGGGGCTCTTTCCCTTAACTGATATGCCATCTCAACATCAAAGCCATTAGGGAATTTGTACAAAGCGACATCAGGTGGAGGTCTTAAATTTTGTGGTATGGCATTGTAAACACTATTAAACCTTACATAGTAATCCAATACTGTTTCATGAGGTCCTCTTTTCATAGTATCATACTTAGATAATATGTGTAGGGGATCTTTATTTTTCTCCCATCTGTTAGTAAATGCCTGGTATAAGGCTTCAGGGTTTAGTATGGAATTGGGTGCAAGTGCCCTAAACCAGGTTCTGACATCACCGGTCAAACTTTGGACAAAAATCTTCATTCTTACACTGTCATCATCAATTTCATAACTCTCGAAATAATCCTGCATTTTCTTTGTATGTTGTAGGGCGGTGCAGGAGCTTGTGCCATCAAAATAGGTGATTTTTGACTGGTAGTCTTGAGGCATAGCCCCGGGATTAGCAGGAAACTGTAAGGGCGGATATCTAGCTATGATGGTGGGGATAAGAGGAAAAACTAGGGCAGCGGAGATAACAGGAACAACCGGGGTAGAAGGAGTAGTAGTGGTAGTAGGAGTATGGGATGGCGGTGTAGAGGAGCTGCTTGGAGAAGGGGGTGATGAACCAGGGGAACTTGGGGTTGACTGGAATAAAACTTTGACAGGGGTTGGAACACTGCTTTGCTGAAATGTTTCAGGACTCGCAGCAGTTGGGTCTTCTTTTTTCTTTTGTTTTCTAATGATCTTAGGAATTAAATTCGGATTTTCAAAAACAGCTGGGCGATTTGGATCAGGATTTGACCATGTATCTCACGTTTGCTTCTACGGAGCCAAGTTCTACTCTATTTTTGGGGAACTTTTTCTAAAGAACACAGGTCGACCAAAGCTTTCAAAGATCGGTTTCTTCCTCTGTGGGGTTGCAGACTAGCTTAGTGAGATTATCTGAGGAGGTCCCCAGTGGAATCGCCATTATGTTATCATCCAGGTTGTCCCTAGGCTCCTGTAGGGATACGGCCAAGGTAACCACAAACCAATCTTTGGACTACAGGTTCTAGCCCACCTGCAATTAGAGAGGGCTCTCTCTTAATGATTCAAAGTTTGTTGATGATTTTAGGCTAGCTTTTGGCTCAAGGGTTTTTGTTTGTGTTTGGATGGAAGGAAAATGCTTTCAGGCAGAGAGGCAATTCATGAAGTGATAAGTTTCAAAACATTGGGCATGGAGTCATGGGTTAGGATTATCAGTGTGTTTTCTTGGTCATAAGAGAAATATGAAGCAGGATAGCTGCTCATAATACAATGTTCAAACTAAAAGGATGAATGATTTGTAAGGAATGAGAGGCACTTAAGAATCCCTCACTCAGCTTAACAGAGGGAAGGATGATCTCTATCTACGGGCAATGAAGAATCCCTGGGTAACTGTCTGAGTTTAAGGCAAACATGAGCCATGTGGAATTCTAATTTATGCCTAAATAGAGGAAATCATAAAACAACAACAGAAATTGAGCATAGAGTGTATTTAAACAAATTCTAAGCTAATCTTCTTTTCTGTTGTTTAGATGGTAACATATAAATGGAAAAAAGAGGTAAGAAGCACTTATTGAGTTATGCAACTGCACAAGAATTCCATAATCACTCTTCAAACGGTAAACACAGTGAACAATGTATTCTCCAAAGCTCATAAGCAGTCTTTGATTATAGAAACTATTAGGTATTGTAGTGCGAGTCTCTCCTGGAGCGAAATCAGCTAAAGATCGTTCGTTGACCACCAACCAACCAACCCTTAGTATAGTATTCAGGGTTGTCTTTATAGTGCAAATATCTCGAACTTATTTATTACAATTGACCTAAAACAGGTCTGCAAAAAGAGCTTTCTAAACCTAAAATTGTGCCAAAATTAAATGTAGGTAAATATCTATTAAACTGTGTCAGAGGTAACTGGATCAAAAAGAGTGCAATGTGGCCCTTGGTGCCTCGATGTAGTACTGCTGGAATAACTGTGCTTTGGGATTTGCAGTTCTGTTCTGGTGCAAGTTAAATGTGAATTAACCGTGATTTGAGAGTTTTGAGTGGCCTCGCCCTCTTTTTTGACTTTGCTGGAAGGCATTTAATTCTATCCTGCTTTGGGCTGCTGTTAAAATCTTCGCTGATACTCTTTGTCGCTACATTGATGGTCTCAGCCGCTTTCTGATACTATCTGATGTGCTTTTTCCCTGTAGTTTTGATTTGATACTCTTTAATCTCTATCTCTGGTCTCTTCCTGTCTTCAAATCGGTTTAATTTGGCGAAACCGGGCAATTTCGGGCCTTTTCATTGCAAAACAGGCCAAGGAATCAAAATATTCCCTAAATATTTCCCAATATGGGCTATTTCCCATAGCGAAGCATGATTAGCGCTTCACTCTAATCGCACATCGAAAACTGCCTCCATTTCTCATTCTAGAGCTCCGAAGCACAACTTCTCCTCTTGCGCGAATTTTCAGTTTTTTGGCTGCTAACGCCAGCATGATGTCAGCAGTACGGCATATGACGCCAGCATGATGATGTCAGCAGTGGGGTCCTTTGGTACGGATGTGACGTCAGCATGCTGACGTCATCAAGGTGACGTGGCATTACAGTGGGGTGACGGGGGCCGGGCGCAGGCTGGGTGAGGTGACGTGGAGGCGATGTGGCAGGGTGAGGTGGCACTCTTGTTACGTGAGGGGAGGGCAGTTTTCCTTGTGCATCGAACTGCCTTTAGTACAGAGGTGGCTTTTGTCAGGGGCGTTCCAATGCAATGGGAGGCCGCCACCTGTCTTGGTGTACAACGGTAAAACCGTCGGATGTCGGGTTGTAACTTACCGCCGTAATCGGGCACGCGATGTGATCAAGGACCGTCGGATCTAGGGGAGGCGATCTGACGGTGGACGGAAAAGGGAGAAGCACGGGGTTTAGAAAAGTCACACGTGCGTTAAAGGCTTCTTTTTTTCGCGGCGCGGTGGGTTTTAAACTTTAGAAAATGGGCAAATGTGTTTTGCACTGTGGAAATTATCAAACAAACATTAATGGTTTTCACAAAAGAATGCGCGGGGAGGGTTATTAGCCTTTGGAAAGGGTTTCCTTAGTGTTTGGAAGGGGTCCAGACACTTGGGAGTGGAAATTTTGCAGATGGAGAGTTCTTACTAAAGTCCAGGTGACTTAGTAATTCCCAGTGAAGTATTTATGGTCATATTTCAACCAGAGGGAGGGGATATTTATATAAGGGGGTTATCTACATTGTTTAGTATGGGGATAGGGAAAATATAGGGAGTTAAATAATAGTGTTAGTAGTTAATATGGAGATGACAAGAAAGCGCTAAGCTTTAGAGATCTTAGGCTTCAAAGGGGAGATAGAACTTTATAGAGAAAGTATGGATTCATTCTGAGTGAAGCAGATCTTCACCCAGGCTAATGACCTGAAAAATGATGAAACTAAGAGATATCAAGTAGATCTTGACCTCTTTTTGGGGAAATTAGTTAATGATTTGGGGGAGATGGAGAAAGGGAAGTTAGTTATGCCTGTTTTGAGCTCTTTCACATAAAACTACCTGGTGATTGTGCCCTGAATAGAGATGACACCTTGGAAACATAGAGCTTATCAAAAATCAAGATTCTGCAACCTCAAAACTACCTACCCAGCCTACTTACCTAACATTTTTTCTTCTTTTGGTTTGGGTGCACTTAGACTTGCAGACCCATTATTTCAATTTTTTCTTTTTATGCCTTCCTATCTACAAACTACCCTTTTTACTTCCAAGGACCCAGATTAAGCAGTTGGGCTCCTTTGATTCTCTACCTATCTAAGGATCTGCCAAGATTAAGTTGTTTGGACAGATTTTCATTCTCTATATTCTAAAACAGGAAATTGAAACCTAGGGAGACCAAGATTAAGTTGTTTGGATCTCCCTTTAGCTGAAAATTGTACAAAACTTGAATAACTTCTCAAAATTTGGAAAGGAGTTAGATGAACTCTGAGTAGCCTTCTTTTCTTGGTGACTGTTTTAGCAAATATGGAGCATTGCAGCATGCAAAGTATGACATATTTGGCCTGTAAAATGTCAATCATGAAATATGAGTAACCTGCTGCAGCAGGAGCTAACATCGATTATCACCCCCACTTTACCATGGATATTATTAACTTATAAATAGGATTTGTTACAATACCATGGGCCAATACCATGGCTTATCAATAGCACATGCCCAAAAACCATAACTTATTTCACAATAAAAATATTTTAATTTGATTTAATTTTATATCATTTTTTATTTGAATCTAATAGTAAAAAGGTTGTAATTAGTTTTGAGCTATATATAAACCCTCTATCATCAAGGCTACTAAAATTATTCCCATATAAATTAAATTAAGGCTTTAATAAAATTAAAAATGAAAATACTTTTGTATTTAAAGATGTAAAATTTATATAATACAAATATTAGTAAGAACCAACATAGATCTATCTTAACTAAGCATCCAAGTGATGATAGCAAGAAAAGTGAAAGGAAGAGAGGGGAGGGAGATAGTGACAAAGATGGAGGGTTGAGAGAGAGGGAGGGAGAGATGGGGGAAGACATAGTGAAGGAGATACAAAGAGAGAGAGGGGAGAGAGCGAAGAAGAGAGGAGGGAGAGAGATATGGAGCTGGAGAGGGAGATAGAGAAGAAGAAAGGGGGGAGAAAGATATATGAAGTTGAAGGGGGAGAGAGAGGGAGGAAAGAAATAAGGCATAAGGAGATAGAGGTGGAGAGAGAAAGGGAGTGACAAGAGATAGATGGATAGAGAGAGGTGGGGAGAAGAGAGGAGAGAAGAGAGAGAATAGGTGGGGATAAAGATAGGGAGAGAAGGTAAAGAGACAGAGATGAAGGGGGGAGAGAGAGAGGGAGTAATGGGGGGTAACAAATGCAGGTGAGAGAGAAAGGTAGAGAGAGGACTAAGAGAGAGGAGAGAGAGATGAAGTTGGAAGGGGGAGAGAGCGAAGGAAGAAGAAAGACATAGAGGGAAAAAGGTAGAGAGAGAGAGGGAGTGAAAAGGGAGCGATGGAGAGAGGAGGGATGGAGGGAAGAGAGAGAGACAAAGAGGAAGAGGAGGGAGGTAGAGAGAGATAGATATGGAGAGATAGTGTGTCTGTTTGGGGGGTGAGATAGAGAGGGAATCAGAAAGAGACACATAGATACAAATATAGATATTATATAGTATTATACAACCTGTTATCACAAAACCTAGGCTTGATAGGCTGCTGATCATGTAGACCTTGAATAACTATTTCAAGCCTACTTTAGGCTGAGGCTTAGCCTCCCCAACCTGAGAGGGCTCTCTCACAAGATTAAAGATTTTGATAGTAAATAAGATGGCTAACTCTACGAAACAAATGAACAAGTGTAAGAGGTTGAAACACAATTAGAAAACATTCATTGGGCTTATGGAGTCAAATATGCTTCAGTATTGACAATAATGTTAGCTTTACATAGAAGTGAGGGCATAAGAATTCAACATATGGAGAACACACTAGATACACATAGGACTAATAAAATTTACAAATGTATGAAGGAAATTAGAGCACTGTTAGTGATTTCTAAGTAATCACACATTCGTACCACTGTAGATAAGAGGAAGAAAACAACACAAGACATTCAAAACATCAAATTCCTTTTGATTCCTGAGAAGCAAAGCCAAATACTGTATTACTAAAACAGAGTCTTTACACAAAGAACAATATGAGAGCTTTTCTTAATAATTTTCCAACCCTTGGTACATTGTTGTTTCTCCTATATATAGAGTTCTTTACATAGCTGAGATTCCTCCTCCAGCATTAGGGGAACTCGAATTCCTCCTATCATGACACCTACGCATACTTTAAAACTAACTATTAATGTAACTAGCTGTTGACTAACAGTTCTAGTCACCTAAGACAATTAGGAGTATAAATCCTCATCATGTTGGTAGTATCATTAATTACAATTAAACTCGTTCTCTGACAAATGGATTTCTTGAGCTTAGTTTTGGTGAAGGTTTGAAACTGCCTGCTGACTCTTGATGCCTCATCCCTAAACTGTTCCTGAAATTTAGGAAGTTGTTCCTATTTTTCTGCTTTGGCCTCCTCAAGGATCTTCGAAATCAATTATACCCTTGTTTCTTTTAATCGCATAAAAATGCATTTGATTATTTTGTTTTCCATGCCATGTGTACCTTTCTTCAAAAAGACTTCCCTTTTTCCCTCAAAATTTGCCCATTGAATTATAATATGTAGCTACACCAGTTTCGTAGCGCGCTATGAAACCACTGTGCATTAGGCATCACCTACAGCAGTTTCGTATCACACTACGAAACTGCTGTGTAATTTCAAAAACACAGCTTAGGATCAAAATTTTACTTTCTTGGGTCTTTCTTTTTTCTGCAATGACTTTTCCAATTGTCATGAAGCTGTTCAAACTGAATATATAGACACCATCTTTCAAGGTAAGCAAAAAGGTAACTCATCAAAATTTAGGACTTGGCCTTACTTATTGTGTGATTTATTTTAGTTAGGATGTCCTTCATGCTAGTTCAGTTGTATCTTCAGATCTTCGATTTGCCTCTTCATACTTCTGATTCCAGCTCTCAGTTTTGCATTAACCCTTCTGATGTGTCTTGCTTCTTTAATTGCATGGATTGTCCAGGTGTAGTATTGAGCATGACAATTGACCACTCTGAGTATTGAAATCGTTTTATCTTCCCACAGAGCCTCCATTTTATTAAAATGCGCTTCCTTCATTACATGTTTCCTTGAGGCTTTTCTCAGTTTGGAAATTTCAAGATTTTCCAACTTCAATTTCTCTTTCAACTCTTTGAAACTACACTCCTCTTGTTGAGAAATGGTTGCCTTACCTCTGTCATTTTTATGCAGCCTTTATAATGTTTCTGATGAAACCATAGGTCTTTCATGAGGTCTTGTTAACTCCCCTGTTTTTCTTGCTTCTGGAAATGCCTCGTGTATCTCTTTTGACTGCCTCATTGTAGGTCTTCTTGGCTTAAAAACAAATTCAGAGCTCTGATCATCAAATTTGAGCTTTTTAGAGGATTTGGCCCTTTTGATTTTTCCTTTACTTGTTTCTATCAAGTCTGCTCGAACCAGAGGAGATTCTTCAATGTCGATTACCTATAGCAAATCATCCAGACTTCCCTTTGAAACCGGGCTTCCCTCAGTAATCATTGTCTTGTCCTTTTCTTTAGCTAACTGGCTCCTGGTTACTCTTCTCTGGACCGTTTCACCTGTAGATTTCTCTTGTAACGCCTTTTTGATTTGAGCTTTGCCTTTCTATGACTGTTGGTGTGTATCATGAATCATCAATGGTCTTGTGGGCTCCTTTACCTGCTTCCTAGCTTTTAGCTTCATAAATCTCCTAGACTTTGTTTCTACACATGGACTGACTATTGGTGAAGAAACCTTCGCAGCCTGAGGACTGAGACCAGTTTCATCCTTAAAACCTAACATAAACATGAACAAGGACCAATCCCTGTCTATTTTCTAGAGCTCATGCAAAATGATCAACTTGACTAAGCCGTGATGAAACAACGAGGTCTTAGATGCTTCCTTCCTCAACTGAACCTTATCACACATTTTGCCTAGGCTACGAAACAAATAGAAAGGCAAATCAAGAGATATCTTTCCAGTGAAATGAAGCAGGAGTTTGAAGTGATAAGAATACACCTCATGATACTGCCCCTCACAAGTGAAATATATCTGTATGCAGGTAAGCAAATTGGCATATGACTCTTTGACAAAAGTCCTTGGCACCGACTTGTTCAAGTCCGAATCAATGAACTCTGGCTTCAAAAATTCCTTGCATGGAGTCATATTAAACTTGAAATTTTTAAACCATCTTTCCTGTCCCCTTGGGATTTCATCGACTGTAGATATAACCTCTGGAGAGATGGGTAATTCGAGCACCCCAAATTTCGAATTCAATCCTGTGAAATTTAAAGCAAATTCCTTGGTGACTTGCATATGACAACCTTGAAGTTTCTTGCAAAATCTCCAACAGCCAACTTGTTTGAATGCTCGTTCAACTTCACTGTTCTTTAGGATAATCTAAGTCTTCAGGTTCGCTCCTCAAACACTTGCCTGACCTTCGCTCCTTTCTTTCTGTAGACCCCTCCATGGAATTCCTGCAACGTGAATATTAAAGAAGCCTACACCGTCTCAATTTTGATCACTGCCTCGCTTGATTTTCAAAGAATTCAAATTTAACACCTGTCAATTTGCTCCTCATGCATGAAACCAAACATAAATCATGACTATGAATACTTGGCTCTTTTTTAAACTTGCAAATTGAGCGTACCAAGACACCTAACGACTCTAATGGTGAGGATAAGTGGTTGAATATGATAAGGGAAGTGTATAAGATGACAACTGATGATGTAAAAATAACGGATTTTGATATAATTGACATCTGGGTGAGATTTGCTATGGATCCGCATGAATCCACGATTTCCTAGCGCAGCCAGAGCAAATTCTGGGTTTTGCGCTACGAAGACACCTAGACAGTTTCGTAGCGCATAAGAACCTTAAAACAAATTTGATACATGCAATCTATGTGAGTTGAGGGACCAGTGATGAATGAGAACGGAGTGTGGACCTTTATTTAATCATACCACCAAGACTCTTAGGACTTAGACACACGAGCAAACATGGAAAGACTAAACCCAGACTAGCACCTAACCTTTACAATAAAACTGATGTGAACAATTTCAAAATTGTTTCTTAAGTGATAACATAACCTGCCTATATGCATCTTAACCTAGATCTATCAACCGTGAAAAAATATCTTTTACATCGAGAGATTGGATCCCTCTCAGCACTTGATAGATCCGGATTAAGATGGATCTAGGCTGGCTTAAAAAATTTGTAGTTCTATTTGATAAAATAACACTTTTTTATGGTTGTGGTTGAAAACATTTTTTCCATATTTGGTGTATTTATCATAATAATATAATCTAATTTTAATTTAATTTAAAGCTTACCATTTTTATGCAATGATTTTCTTGTTAGTTTATAGAGATAAACATGTTATAATTTTGGATTTTGAAAAGGAAACACGTACTCTTAACTTGGTTGTATTGAAAACATTTAAGTGTAAGAAAGAAACATGCCCTCTTAACATGGTTGTATTAAAAACATAAGTGTTACTGTATACTAGGTGGGTGCAAACAAGAGAGGGTATATGGTAAGTGGATTAAGTAGTTAAAAACAAATGTTAGTTAAGGAGAAAGTTACAAAAATCTAACAAATAGGCTACGTTTAGGATATTATTGTTTTGGGACATCTAAAGTTGAAGGTACATTTTATGGAGGTGTATTCTAAGCCCTTGGGTGTAGGTCACATATTAGGGGTATCTTGGACTTTTGATGTGTGTTAGTGGTGTCAACTAGTGGTGGAGAATCCAACCAATGAGTAGGGAAAGTTTTTAATTTAAAAGGTTGGCATCAATCAAGTATTCTCCCTCTCTACCCAACTCTAAGATGAGGATTGTGCATAATGGACTTATTATTGTAACAAATTGAAAATATTTGATTATCTTTAAGTTCAAGGGCTTGAAGTGGCTGCCTCAACCTAGAAATCTTTAAAGGAATTTTTTTTTTCAATTAAAGCCTTGTGGTCAAGGGGCTGCAAAAGAGGAATGTCATATGCCTATTTTTAAGGGGTTGTAATG
This sequence comes from Pinus taeda, assembly GCA_000404065.3. Lineage (NCBI taxonomy): Eukaryota > Viridiplantae > Streptophyta > Pinopsida > Pinales > Pinaceae > Pinus > Pinus taeda. The sequence continues at coordinate 31,655 of APFE031252192.1, forward strand.
ACCCTCGTCTCGTGTTAATTATGTAGATATGATGCTAATGTTCCTGATATTAGTACATTCACATACATAAATTAAATATTTTCCTATCACCTTTCATTGTATAAATATGATAAATATTTTGTGGTTACCCTCATGTACATGTTGAAGTTCCACTTGCATGATTATGGGAAACACTTCTCAGTTATCCTTGTGTACATGGGGAAGATCATAATTACTCTATGCCCACAAATATAATAGTGAATAGTGTCTAACTAAATCAAAACCCTAACCATTAACCCAATCTCCATTGATGAGGCTTCAACCAATGGTCCTTCCTCAAGGTAACCACTTATAATTATTGATGGCACATTTTTCTAACTCAATGAACCTTGTATTAACTAGGGGGGGTTAGATGGAAACTCAATGAATTCAAGGTGAGGGTAATAACAAAATTTCAACATATACCATAATAACCTATACATATATCTTTATACTAGGGGCATGATACAAGTATAAGGAACTATGGGGAGGTTAAAGAGCAAATAGCTCGACTCATATAGTGGAAAGAGTAAAGATAATTTGACCCAAGACCTAAGAAAATACTCACAAACACTCACAAGCATAATATTTATAGGCCTTGATGTAGTCAATGAGGACGGGGAGATATTTTGCAACCTATTAGCACACATGAATGGATTTTTCTCCTCCCTCACACCTTGTTGATTCCAGATCAAACCTAGGAAGATGGAAAATGACAGATGGGGAGAAAATGGGAGGACAAATGGTAGGAAAAGGAAAATCCAATTAGCCAAGCCCTAACTAACTAGAAGGATTGAGTAAGAAGTAGAAAGAGAAGAGAAATTGGGATAAGGAGAATAAGAAGCAAAAGATCATAGTGAGAGGAGAGTGAGAGGAGATTATGGGAGAAGGAACTAAGAGTGAACAAGATGAGGAGAGGGAAATCAAAGGGGAGGAAGTCATTGGGTAACTACTCGAAGGGTATTGTTGCAAGGAGGGTGTCACAGTTGGACACCATGGGGTTTGCACCAAGAAGATAACAAACTAAATTCTGATGTCAAAGGTAAGCCTCCATCATGTTGTTGAATTATACATTTTACATTTACGACATCAAAATACCACTTCTCTACATCTAATTACTAATTGAGTTCTCAAGTCTAGCCCAATGGGAAAATCACTACCATGAATCTCTTTATAGAATTATAACTTCCCAAAGAAATTATAGTCATATATTTGCTGGTTAGTTTTACAATCCAAGATTCAGGAACCTTACCATCATGCTTGTGGCTTAGCCGCCTTCCACGTAATGCCATAAAAACACCTAGTAATATTTTTACACTGAACACTATACAATAAACTTAACCCTAATATCTTAGTGAAGAACAAGTAGCCAGCTAGACTATGGAAGGGTTTCTGGATTGACTGTTAGTGAAACTCATTACAATTAGGTGTTCCAATGTGTGTTGAGTGTTAGTGAGTGCTAGGGAAACACAAGGGAGCACTAGGTCAAAATGAATGGAAATTAATGAATAACAGTGTGTGATAGTGAGTGTCAATGAGTTCCAGGTGTGGTAAGAGTGGTGTGACATGGTATGCTAAGAAGCGCTAAGTCATTCTACCATGCCAGAGAGACATGCAACCAATATGTTCTAGGTGCCGAGGTGTGCCAAATAGTGCTAGGAAGTGTTAGGGAGCGTTAGGGAAACACAAGGGAGCACTAGGTGAAAATAATGCATGCAAATGAACGATTAAGTGTTTGTGACAGGAAGTGTTAGTAATTTCAGGGTGTGCTAAGGAGGGAGTGCCACGGTATGCTAGGTAGTGTTAAGGCATTCTAGAGGTCAAGGAAACATGAGAAGATGTGCTAGCTGCTAAGGTGTGCCAATACATGCCAGGGAGATTTATGGAGTGTTGGGGAAAAACAAGGGAAAACTAGTTTCAAATGCATGGAAATGAATGAATAGAAGTGCATGACAAGGATTTTCAGTGATTTCTAGGTGTGCTAAGGAGGGAGTGACAAGGTATGCTAGGTAGTTCCAAGGAATGCTAGAGTGTCAGGGCGACATGCCAAGATGTGCCTGTAGTTTTTAACCCCGTACAAAAATTACATGCATACGAATTCTAAATCACAGGAAAAAATAAAAAAGCAAGAACATAACACATAAAACACATATACACAGAGATTTTCCATTGCATCCCAAAACCGGTACTACCAGCTTGATTTTTCATTATGTTCCTTTCAATGTTACAATACATATTTATACATGTCGAAGCATCCAATACCATGGACTGAAAACCATCGCGTCCAAAACCATGGACCCAAAACCATCCCGTCCAAAAAACATGTGCGAAAATCATGCAGAAAACCATAGGTGGGTCCGCCCAACTTAACATAGGGTCCAAAACCAAAATTTTCTGCGGCGCTACCCCGGACCCCATAAAGTGGGGTTACAGGTACCCCTCAAACCCCCTGTTAACTATGTGGAAAGAATATAACACAACCCAACAATCTCCCACTTGTTTTTTTCTTTCCACAAGGGGCCACAGGAGATCTTAGTCATTTTTCCAGACCTAAAACACCCATTGTTTCTCTACACCAAGAGAACTTCTCAGAGCTAACAAATTTTGTCAATGCATCTGCAGTATTCTTCAAAGTGTCCACCTCTACCAGCAACACCTTTTTGTCTTCTATCATATCCCTCACAAAGTGATACTGAACATCAATGTGCTTTGTCTTTGAATGATAAGCAGGGTTCTTTGCCAAGAAATTGCACTTTGGCTATCACAGTCTATCCTTATAGCTCCCTGTTCTAACCCCATACTTGAACACAATCTCTGCAACCAAACTGCTTCCTTGCTTGCATGAGTTGCCATGTATTCTGCCTCTGTAGTTGATAGTGCCACTACAGATTGTTTCTTACTCATCCAACTGACTGCACCTCCAAATAGGTTAAACACATACCCCCTTGTAGTCTTCTCTGATCCAGATCTCCAGCCCAGTCTGCATCAACAAAGCCACGAAT
>APFE031252196.1:0-12655 GCA_000404065.3 Pinus taeda
GGAATCGAACCCGTGTGGGCATTCTCGTAAGAGTTCAGCGATCGCAGGTTCTTTAAGTTGCCGAGGTCGGGCGGAATGGTCCCTGTCAAATTATTTACAGAGAGGTCGAGATTCCTCAGTCGGCGTAAGCGTCCCAGAGCCCCTGGGATATGACCTATGAATCCATTATCAGAGAGATCGAGAGAATGGAGGAACGATAAATTCCCGAGCTGGAAAGGGATGGAGCCTTTCAGGCTCATGTTGTACAGATCGATTCCAACAACTCGCCATTCGCCGCTGCTGCTGCTACATTTGACGCCCGTAAAGTTGCAGAAATGGTTGGAAGTAAAATTCCAGTTGCGCAGAGAGAGCAAGGGATCGTTTGTTATTGCGAGTTTTAATGTCATCAGAGCCGCCACATCTGTGGCTTCACCTCCAACTACTGTCATAGTGTTATGCTCCGACGGTGGCTTGGCTGAGACCAGAGAAGACACCATTACCGCTAGTGATAAGAAGCAGCATAAGTTAAATACCGTATAGCCCATGCTCGCTATAACTGCAAACCATGAAACGCTAATGCAAATTTAACTCAAATTCAGTTGGTTTCTCACAATTCACTCCACTCAATCGATTTCCATTATTCAATCTGCCAGACTTCCACTACACAATTTATTTTCCAATGAAATCCCATATTCACATTTAAAGTCTGAGTCTAATGAAATCCCATATTCACATTCAAACTCTGAGTCTTGGGAGAGTGAGTGACTTAGTTTAATGATGAGATTTTAGGAGTATCCTGAAACAAGGGAGCCACTGCTGTGGCTGTAGTCCTTGCCGGGGTGTGCCACAACAATAATACACAAGAATAATACAAAATTGTAATTAACAAGTGTACGTTGGTTGACATCTATTCTATTTCATTAATCATTCATAATTCTTTTGGATCTATCGTAGAAATTAATTGCAGTTAATTAGATTGAAAAATAAATTTTGCCAATATGAAAATCAGTCATCATTCCTTTGGATCTATCTTAGAAATTAATTGTAGTTAATTAAATTGAAAAATAAATTTTGCCAATATGAAAAGGATATAGAGGTGTATATTAGTTTTGAAGATATTTCGTAAGTTTTTAAATTCATCCAAATATATTAGGGTTGCCACTGTTTTGTAAGTTTGATAAATTGACTTGAAAGCTACATAAATTTTATTAGGTTGAGGACCACCTTGAAATATCAACAATATTTTGGTACTAAAGATACAACAATTTCAATTAAAAAACCCGACTGAAACATGTATACTCACAAATTTCTGCTATATATTCACAAATATATCCTTCTTATACAGGTCCATGTCTTCTATTTATAGGCTACAACTACAATCTAAGCATTGGATCAAGGTTAAAGATCCAATCTTTAGCCACTCATGAACCTAAATTCATTACAGTAATATTCACCTGATATCAAACATCATGGCTCGTATGTTGAACACCTTATGTATAAGAAAAGGCTCTTATTCTAGGATTTCCCCTTATGTACAGTATGGACATATGAGACGCAATTGCTACTTTGCTACTTTTCTCTTTTGTATATATATTTTGATCCACTGGACTGTTATTTTTCAGACACGCCACCAAAATTTTAGAAGTAGAAATTTGTAATGAGACTGCCTGTCATATTACTCGTATATTTTTGTATCTTTTTATACTACAAGGCTTCCCAAAATTTAAACAAAGGGGAATAAATTAGATCGGAATGCAAGGGTAAATCAGAATGCGAGGGGTTCGATTCCGGGGGCGATATAAGCCGCATATGGTGAGAATCCTTCTACAGGCAATCCGGATGTGGGGATAAGCCCTTCTGAAGTACAACGTCGTTTTCTCCACTGCCATCTACAACGTTTCCACTAAAACGCTCAGCTGCCTGCAAAATACTACCAGCGAACTTTAAATTAATAACTGTATGAGCAGAGTCTTAATACAATTTATAGAATAATCGAGGCAATCCGTAGCCAAACTATAGAGTATCAGTTATTGTCGATGTTGCTATAGAGAAGCGTCCTCATATACATCAAGTTAGACCTTACATAAAGCCCGAGGAACACCCTCGTCAGAAAAATACCATCAGCTAGTTAACATATAAAGCTTTGACAGGGACAGGCCTCAGGAAGGCTAGAGGGTCCCCAATGTCCAACGGGTCCAACAGCGCCATAATCATATCTAAAATCAATTAAACTATCTGGGTATTAACTCTCTGAGTTGGTCACTGAAGAGGAAACCAGGAACGCCAAAACCCTTAACCGTAAAAGAAAGCTTGCACATACCTGAGGAACCATGACAGAACACCGGAGGTTGTGCTTGGCTTCCTTGAGCGCCAGAGGACCCAGGCAGAACCTATAACAAAACCCATGATCAGCATTACTATTATGGCAGTAAACAAAGAAGCAACCCTTTCCTCTTCGAGACAAATCTTATAAGAAGGGAATTTACCTGTCAAGGTCGCGCGTCAAGCCGAATCTACCGTTGAAACAGAGCCATGAAGCCGCTCTCTAGCTGCAAAGAAACCGCACAAGAAAGATTGCGATGGGATTCATGGAACGAGTAACGCTTGGGAGTACAGTAGGATGGGTCTGTATTAATATAAATCCCATCGTAATTCAATGCAATCCATACGGTGTACCCAGTTCAACGTGTTCGTAATATAACGATACGGGTGTAGGACATGCACAAAGAAACGCGGCAGGCGAGTAGAAATCCTTTACCCTAAGTTTTCTTTCTAAAGTTTTCAAAGAAGTATACTGGCGTTTATACAGGCGAATCTAAATTTTTTATCCTAAGTTTTCAGAAAAGCCTAGCAATAAGAGGTAGAAATATAAACTTTGGATAAAAATGTATTGAGCAGCAAATTTTATTTCAAACATTGGTTTAAACCTTACATGTACCGAAAATTTTACTTGGTCAAAGCAAATTAATAGCTGGTCAACGATCTATCGATCGCTAATAGTCCCAGGCAGGGACTAATAAGAGTGAGTGTGACTTGGTTTAATGATGAGATTTTAGGAGTTTCCTGAAATAGTATATTTAGTGCATTGTGATGTGGCATGCAATAAGCTTGTATTTCCAATTTATATATAAATTTAAAATTCAATTAATAGTATGATGATAAGTATATCAAAGATGAGTGGTTAGATTTTTTTCATTAAAATTAAGATTAAAAGTTTATATTAATTTTATTTTTTTAATTAATTTGATATATAATTTATTGAGTTAGGAGGAGTTTATTTAAATAAGTTTGAAAAAATGTAAAGTAAATATGAATATACAGTGTTATTTTCAAGGTGTTTAATGTGATTGTGTATTAGAAGTAATGTGATTCACCTATAAATTACAATGGCAATAATCAAAATCCACCCAATTATATATTAGACTTACTCATTCTTTTAGACATAAAATATTATTAAATAATTAATTATATTAATTATATATTATTAATTTAAAATAAATACTAAAACATAAATAACTAGAATTAAAATAATATCAATCTTAAAAAATATTAATATAAAAACTATAAAATAAAAAATAATCGGTTCACTTTAGTGTAATTCAATTTGACGAATTAAGATTGATTAATGTAACATTTCAGTATATAGTTGATATGATTCATAATGTCGTCTTAATTAACAATGCTAAACTCCAATAATAATGAAAGATTTTGTGGCTAAAGTTAATAAGTTTATGTTAATTAGTTATAATTATTTAATTATATTATTAATAAAATTTTTTAATTGATTCAACTTTTTGATTGACTTTGGTATTATCTAATTCAAAATGATATATTATTATGATATTGAAATTTTGACTTTAAGAATCTTAAGTCATATTATAATATTATGGGTAATCACAATATTAACTTACATTGTGATAATAAAATGTTGAGTTAAATATTATGTCATATTGAAACACTACAAGGTTGATTTCAATATTATGCAGCATTATGTAATACAAAATCCTTCATTGTTTTCTTAATGTTTAATTTTGAAAAACACTCAAAAATATTTTAGGGAAAAGGCTTTGTAAATATTATTCTTTGTTCTTGAATGATGAATTTTGTTTCTAATGGAGACATAAAATATGGTATTAAGTTTGAAATGTGTTGTTTACTCAAAATTATGATATAAAAAATTTGAGAATTTATGTTGAAAATATTGACTTTAATTGTTTACTATATGTCTAATTTCGTTCATAAACCAACTTAGTCATATAAATGAAATTGCTAGTAAATGTCCATTGGAATCAATCTATGATAAGAATCAAAACACTTATTTCATGATACATGTGACATTGCTAAAATTTAAAAAATGATACAAAATAATTAAATAATAACTTTATTTTGATTTATTATTATTATAAAAATAATTAATATATAAGTGAAGCATATATACATCCTCATTTTATCATGGAGATTTGTAATCTACAAATATGTTTGGTTACATACCGTGGGCCAATATCATAGTTTATGTATACCACATGTCAAAAAAAAATTATTCTATATGCCATTTTTTTTAATTAATCAATTTAATTAAAATATCAAAAATGACATAACTACTTTTGAGATAAGTCTCAACCTTTAATTTGTGAATACTACTAAGAATATTCTAGAATATTATGTGGAGGTTAAATCCTTACCATTTATTTAATAATTATTGATAATTTAATTTAAATTTGTGAAAACCCTATTCCAAAATAAATATGTCTGTAAACATAATAATATAAAATGGACACTTCTATATGATGTCATAGACAAAAAAAAAAAAACATATAAATCTTATCAATCATTTCAAATTACTTGTTGACCATTAACATTTCAACTACAAAATCAATTAACCATTCTTGAATTCCACTATATAAACATATTGAACTAATAGAGTGTGTTGTCACAGATTGAGACCCATTCTTAAAATTTTCCCGTTTTACACTCCAAAGTCCTGTAAATTATCTTGAGAAATCACTCCTTAAAAGTGGGTTATAATTCATTATTAACTTCTAATTATTCTCCAAAATTATTAATAGTAAAAGAGAATCAATCTCATGGAATATAAAAATATCACTCCATTTTTACAAATGTGATGCTCTTTTTTCTAAACAATAGCATTTTACTAGATAGTAATTTTAAAATGGTTTAAATCTAGAAAATTTAGTATAACATTTATTCCATCATTACCATTCAAGATAAAGTAAGTGAGAATAGTTTGAAGCAAGACCTATAATAGCTTGAATCATGGAAGTTATGGAGGATTACTTATTACATCTAACACATTTTTGAGCCACAATTCAGTGTAATCTTATAATGGTGATACAATTACATCTTATTTGACTCGCAATGAAAATAACTCATTTAATATAACTTTACATTTGGAATGTAATTCTTGTATGGTGGCTATGTGGTACTCATTATCCTTGAAAAAAAATAATAGATCATTGTTTGATTTCTTTTTTCTAAAAAATTAGCGAGGCTCTTAAGCTCACTACGCCATGAAACTATGAATATGTTTAACTTTGATTCAATTTGATAGTTGGTTAGAAATGTGGAATCTATTATCAATGGAAGGCCTTTGAGTTATTTAATATATCTAGATATTTTGGAAATAATCCCCTTCTCTTTTTGTCGAGGGTGTTACAATAAAATAATAGTTATTAAAGGATGTCTATCCTTACAAGCCAACTAGCCTTAATTCACTTTAGTCTAATTTTGGAAGGGAGATATTATTTCTTTCTTGTGAGATCACCATGTCTAATATCTTTCCTACAAATGTATTTACTACATATTTGTAAAAATATCCATCATTCTAGATCATTTTGAAAATATTCAATGAGAAAATATTTTTTCAAATTGCTTGAACTAATAACGACTTCTCAAGCTTCCAGAAGTGTATTGAGCTATTTATTTATGTTTTTAGCAATGTATGTTCTAATGTCAAATAATATTTGATTAAAATTTTTAACTTTATAATTTGATGTGGATATTCCTTCAAGACTTTGATCTTGGGTGATAACATATAATGGTTTTCAAATCACTGTATAGGGCTTAAAATGTCCTATGCTCACTTAACCTTTCCTTTAATCTTGCATTTTCTAGTTCCTATTACATTATTGAATGAGGCAATGTGTCGCAAGTGGCTAGATGGAATTTGAGAACTCTTAAGGGTTTCTTTTTTTTGACATCAATTTATAAGTTCCAAGCTTTCTTATTCTTTACATTAATTCTTTCATTCCATACATTTCTAGCCTCTTTGTTGTATGTCCCATGATGCAATGTCACATATTCCTCTTCAAAAATAGTTATTCCATCATGAACCAACTCCTCTGTATTTTTTGGCTTTATTCCATTTGTATTACTTTACAAGGCGACACTTCATTGGCATTATCAATTTCAATTTATATTACATTATCCTCCATGTTCATAGAGTCTCAAGCAATTTTTGTACTAGTTCTTTTCTTTCTTTTGTGGATGCAACAATATGTATTTTTTCTAGTTGTGAATAAGGTGGACACATATCATCTCCATATCCCACACATCCTTCATTACTCTCTTTTCTTTCTACCATGGATTCATGTCCTCTATGCATAGAAGAGGAACTCTTATGGGAGAAATGGGTAGACAAACATTAGTGCTATTTGAATAATTTTCCCTATGCCTATGTTTAGATTGATCATAATTAGTTTGCATATTTTCTTCCTTATGCGTGTCTTTGAGTTGAATTGTGTATTAGTATCATCATTATAAACTTGCTTCTTTTTCTTTGGAGTAGTTTTGCTGGTGATGTGGTCATTATTATCATCTCCTTACGATAATTTCTTGTGACCTTATGAAAGAAGTAGCATAAATAATTGAAGTTAGGAAAGCCATGAAAGTCCCTTTTGGATCCAATTCCTTGCACACTTTAGTTTCTTTCAAATGAAAAGGGTTAAAAAACTCAACCATATCAGATAAGTGACAAGAATTTAATTAAAATATTAACGAATTTAAATTGTATAAAAATGAATTGGCACATGCTTTTATTGTCAAATAAGGAATACCAAAATTTATATATTGTCTATAAACCAAATTATCTATCTTAACAAAACAGAGAAGGAGAAAAGGATTCTCTTCAAAACCAATGAGTCCGGTATGGATGAATTCCTATTCATATACAATAATTACCCTTTCCATCCAAAAAGATATAATGTTGCTTATATGATTCTTTTGAACTCCACTTTAATGAGCATATGTCTAAATTCCTTAACAAACAAATCTTGAACTTCATAAAAATGGAATGGTTTCTTTTGTTTCCACAATATGGGTACCAAAATTGAGCTATGTTATCACCAACGTTAATATTACCACTTATGGGTAGACTTTCAAATGTATTGCAATATACAAAGGAAAATTATAGGTATGAGATCATGAATAACCTCTTAATGTGCATGGAATTAGAAAGTTGATAAGAAATTCATTGGAGTTAATATGTGCCTAGTTTGTAACACCCTCCTCCCACATCTACCCAAGTAAATATCCAACCAGGGTAAACATGTGACAAGAAGTTACTATGACATGATTCAACCTTCTAAGTCATGTTAAGGAAGACGAAAACACACCATACAGACCTTCCACATCAGCAATAGGACTCTTAGGAACCATCCCAACCTCTCTAGTAACCAACCCCTGGGTCCCACTGAGTTTTTAGACCAATTAACCCCCGAACTCTCCCATGCTATGGGCATGCCACGGTCTAAAGGGATTTGGACGCTCCCACAACATGGAATGCAAGCGTCCAGGGACTATTTTTCTCAGTGTTGTGCCAGTGTCCTCGAGTTTTGAGCCACTTTTTCACGCCCAAAGCCTAGGTCACTGCCCATAATTGAATGAGACCTTCAGAACGAAAAGATAACGAGGGAATGATGATACAAATGCAATTACTTAAATAAGCCCTTGACTGGACTCCTACTAGCCATGACATGAATTTCGTCAAACATATCACAAATATGTAATCTACATGTGTAAACAATAGATCTAAGCATAGGGATCTCATACTAATCTAATAATCGCTAAGAAGCATTGATACCAAAACACATTAGCTATAGTTTCATACATTAGGCCATAGATACATTGTTTATTCATATACAAGTAAAAACATGATTGGAGCGAAACATAGCCACTGTCATAATACATATTCATAACCACCATAATAACAACGGAAATACCAAGGAAACAATAGCCATATAACCCACATACAAACCAGTATAATACTCATGATATAACAAGGATAAATAAGCTCATATTAATGATGCAAAAATCAACCCAGTATGGGACTACCACATTCCACTCGACCGTAGACATGGTTGAGCCAAATCTCTCTTCAACTAATCACCTTCGTGCCATATTCCAAGAATGAATGTGGGATCTCACAAAACACATCAATCAAAACCATTTCGGCCTTCCAAAGGCCAAACCACCTCAATACATCAAACATTGATTCCACCTCATGGTCGAACATCGCAAAACCATCATCATATTGGTCTCTACCCAAGCCTTCCAGGGTTGTAGAGCATTTGTTCCAACCCAAATTCCAGGATTAGTAACTAAACCCACAACTATTTCCAAGTTCCAAAGAATTTATCTAACCAAGGCTCTAGGACTAGTAACTCAACCCACAACTTTTTCCGGACTTCTAGAGCGTTTGTCCAACCAGGGCTTCTAGGACCAGTGATTCAACCCACCAAGGGCTTCCAGAGCATTTTTCCAACCAAAGGTTTCCAAGACTAGTAACTCAACCCAAGTTGTTACTTTGCTTTCAAAGTGTTTTTCCAACCAAGGCTCTAGGACTAATAACTCAACCCAAGGCATTACAAGGCTTCGAGAGCATTTGTCCAACCAAGGATCTAGGAACTAATAACTCAACCCAAGCTAAATGAAACATGAGAACAAACCAGAAAAATAAATAAATAAACCCACAACACCATGGCTATCCAAGAAATGGTAAGGCTGGGCAAATCCACTGTCAATCTAGACAATCCTCCATGCCAATGACATATCATGACCAAGAAACCACATGCATGTGCCATGCATGCCGAAACTAGTGAGGAAAACATACATGAAACTTAGTACCTGCAAGAAAAACCCGTTGTAGCTTCTGATCTTGATATCCTCTTATGCTTTCCTGCTCTTGCTTTACCTTCTTGCTCCAAAAATCCAAGCATGCCACACTCCTCCAGGAGTGCTGCAAGAAAACTCTATGTGTCCAAGAGTATGAGAGAGAGAGAGAGAGAGAGAGAGAGAGAGAGAATAGAAGAGAGCTCTGCCAAAACCTATCAAAAGCTTGCCAACTAATCCTCAGCAACCTTTTTAATCAATGAGGCCTTTATTTTCTTCAATTTCCCTTATTTTCCTTCATTTTACTCCTCACATGGAACCTGTGACCTTTCACCTTCCTTTTCTCCTAATTTCCATTATTTTCATTAATAAAATGTCAATAAATGCCTCATGCCTTTCCAAATCATTTTCCATTGCCTTTACCAATTTACTTAGCCATAATAACCAAAATTAACACCCACTAGGATGTTTTACCCACCATTCAGCTTGGAATACGTGTCCCATGACTGTGGTGTTATATATTTTTACATGATTTCTTAACTAGGGCTGTTACAGAACCCTCCCACTTAGGGGAACACAATCCTCGACGTTCAATGACACCTATAACCAAAAATACTATTGAAAACAAAACATACTACCCATGGAGCTTTATAGCATCGATCGTTGTAGTATTTACAATGAACATTTGCTAAAACATGCCAAACATAACATTTACTGGAGTTTTATAACACAACTCATTATAATTTTACAATATTAACCACACATACACACAAAAACATTTGCTCCACCCAACAAATAATCATACTATTTATGGAGCTTTATAAATCTAGTTCGATACAGTATTTACAATAATATGCACATACACACATATACACATAAGTTGATTTTATCAACCAGTAAATAAAAGGATACAATTTCTGCATCAGGGAAATTTTTAAGGATGGAAAGTTATCTTGAAGTTTAAAAATATTGGTGACTCTCACTAGTCCCGAATATGAAAACTATAAAATGTTTATTGATGCATTTATAAAATTGTTCAACTTTATAATGGTTTTATATATGCTCTCTATCTAATTTTAGCGATTTTGAAGGTAAGTTAATATTATGTTGTAAAATTTGGGTGAATCATTTTTATAAAAAATAGAAATTGGCGAATCTTTTTTTTTGGAAAAATCATGGAAAATTAGCCCACCTGCGAATTTTAGGCACTAAAATTTTCCATGGTCTGCATCCGCAGTAAGGGAATTCAGAGGCTCACACCTCCACCCTTAAACTAATACTAGGATTCACCTCATTCCCAGGAAGTCCAGAATCCACTGCAAGGTCAAATCTGCATCCAATGTCTAGCGCTACAATCTAATGCCACTTTTCCTCTCAATGAATAGTTATTGACTCATTGTTCCAGGGAACACTCCTAATATGCATTCGATTCGATCGAGAAATGAAAATGACCAAAACAAATCCATCCCCAACCTTCCATTCTCTGTTCCACAGTCCCTCTGGAAATCTTGTCACCCCCTTCTGTTCAGTCACACACCTTCCAAGTTCCACTGGAACCCAATCCCGGGAAACCCATCCTTTGGCAAGGCTTTGTCGCATCGAAATATAAAAAAACCAAGGCATATCCCTACCTTAAAACCATCATATCAGTCATAACATGCTCATGGAAATCAATGGACATTATTGGGTATCAGTGTCCCACAATGGCCTTGCTCTTGAAGTGCTTTACCAACATATTGTTGCCTATTCCAACTTCTTTCATTGTTGTTGCTAATTCTTGTAGCCAGTTTCAACCATCCAACCAGGAATTTCATGCTTTCCTGTACCAAGCATGTAATTTCCATTAGATTCAAAATAAATTGAAATGACTTCAAATCATACCTCATTGGTGGCCCGTCTATAATGTATACTTGCAATTCTATTCGCTTCCTGTCACAACAAGTCAATCTGGGATCTTTGACCAAATCATCATGTATAAACATATCACATCAACTTAGCTCAAAACGCAACCATCATATATCAAAATCATAAATCACATGTAACCATTATAAACTAGAATCATAGACCACATGCACAATAAAACTGAAATAAAATATTGATACTTATCCTTTAATCAATCATGAGCTTCTACCTTGGTCCTTATTTCGTACGCTCTCCGGATCGGTTTCCACACCCGACAAACACTTAGTTCCTTCTCCTCAACCATGTGCATACACACATAGTGTGCATCACACACATACAACCACACACGACATACAACACCATACAATACATGCACCTACACCTGACACACAACACATACACTTACACCCAGTGTACAACACAACACAATACATAAGCCTACATCCGGTGTACACCAACACACAATACATATACGTACATAGTTTACAACACAATGAATACACACGTCACAATACCATGACTATACAATGCACATACATAGCTCGGCATGTACACAACACAACATGTAAGACATGCACATAATACCACATGTACACAGTACCACCTATACACAACACCACCTGCACAATGTGTACACAACATCACATGTACACCGCACCATCTACACAACATTTACACAACACCAATGTACATCGTGCCACTTGAACAACATGTACACAATGCCAGATGTACACAACACCACATGCATGACATATACACAACACCATATGCACAACATCTACACAACACCGCCTACACACAACACCATATGTACTATATGTACACGATACCACATGCTCACATCACCACTTGTACAATCATGCACACAACACCATATATACATAGCACCACATGTACAACATGCACACAACACCATATGTACATAGCACTACATATATAACATGTAGATAACACCCTATGTACACACCACTACATATCCAACATGCGCACAACACCATATGCGCACAACACCATATGCACACAACACTGCATAGCCATCATGCACACAGTACAATATGTACACAACACCGCGTATCTAACATGTACATAGCACCATCTATACCCACCACTGCATATGCAATATTCACACAACACTATCTGTACCACCCTGTAGATATCATAGCATAAACAACATGTACACACACAATATATACAACACACCGCATGCGCACAACATCACAGATGCAACAGTACAACATATACAACATATGCACGACAATAGTACAACACATCCAAAACCACACTGTCTCTACTAAGAAACCTTGATTTCAGTGTCTCTCTGCCATCCATGCTTATCCCAGCATCCTGCAGACCACATTGCTTTCATTTCATTGATGTATCCCTTGATATAACCTGCCCATAACATAGACATAATATGATCACATAATATCAACTCATAACCACATGATACTGACCTCATATATTTGTCATGACTACTCTTCTCACTTGATTCCTCATAGTCAGGAACCTCTTCATGCCATTCACCTTCATAAGAAATCAGTCCTCCACAAGAATGATCCCTGAAAACCCTGTCAAACAATGACATAGATACATACATATATATAAACATTATCACAAAACAATCATGATCCTGTCAGAAAAATGACAC
>APFE031252200.1:0-10185 GCA_000404065.3 Pinus taeda
AGATGTAAAATTTGTCAACTGGCAAAGGGTCACAGTCAGAACACTGGACTTTATATGCCATTACCCATCCCTAGCCGACCATGGGATTCAGTTAGTATGGATTTTGTACTGGGTTTGCCGAAGACACAACGAGGTTTTGATTCAGTAATGGTTGTGGTAAACCGATTTTCAAAAATGGCACACTTTGTACCATGCAAGAAAACCAGCGATGCTACTTACATAGCACATCTTTTTTTACTAAGATTGTGCGATTGCATGGACTTCCAAGATCCATTATCTCTGATAGAGATGTAAAGTTCACCGGTCATTTTTGGAGAACTCTGTGGAAAAAGTTGAATACCCAGTTGCAGTTCAGCTCTGCTTATCATCCGTAGACGGATGGTCAGACAGAGGTAGTAAACCGAAGTCTGGGAAATTTACTTCGGAGTTTAACAGGTGAAAACTCCCGGACTTGGGACCGTGTACTTGCTCAGGCGGAATTCGCATACAACGATTCCCCTAACCGCAGCACAGGATACAGTCCGTTCCAGATTTTATACGGCATGCATCCGCGAGGAGTGCATGAATTATGAGATTTGGGGAAACTTGAGAAACGAAGCGCTGATGGGGAAGATTTTGCCCAAGCAATGAGTAACTTGCATGAACAGGTCAAACTGAAATTACATGACAACAGTCAAAGGTATAAACAGCGAGCTAATACAAAGCGTCGGGAAGTTCAGTTCAACGTAGGAGATGAAGTCCTTGCGTACTTACGTAAGGAACGGTTTCCAAAACGAGAGTACAACAAGCTAAAATTTAAGAAAATCGGGCCCTGTAAAATCATTCGCAAATTTTCTGCAAACGCCTATGAACTACAGTTGCCACCAGGGATCGGTATTTCCCCTATTTTTAACGTGGCAGATCTGTTTCCTTATGTCACTGATTCAACAGATATTACAGCAGCAAAGCCACCACGGGACACCAATTCTGAAGGAGATTCATGGACGAGACAGATGCCAATGGCACCGCCCCTTGAGATCGAAGGGATTCTAGACACACAGGTAGCTAAGCGCACACGTAGGAAGGAGTACTTGCGGTATTTGGTCAAATGGAAGAACCGTCCGATAGAGGACAGTTCGTGGCTTAACGCAACACAGGTACAGAAAGCACGCTATTCTGTCGACGACCTCATGGAACGGAGCCATCACTTTTTGCCACCCCGGGAGCCTGATGCAGGAGCATCCAGCTCCGAGGAGACAGAAGGTGGTTGACGGTCTCATGGAGAGACAAGAACAAACAATCATACATGCATAGCTGGACAGGTGTTAGACTTGTCAGTTATTTTACTTTTATTATTTGTTTTATTTTTTCAGAAGGTCGTTAGGACCAGGACAATTACAATTGTGAACTGTTTCTTTTAAATAGGAATTAGTAACAGTAAAATAGGTTAACAATAAATTAGCATTTTTATGAATTGTGTTAGTTAGGAATAGTTAATGGTAACCAACAGCCTTGTAACAGAAATTGGTGGACAGTTACCCAATTCTGTTGGGGCAGTTCTACCTGAACAAAGAACAGTTGTGCCTCATGGAGATTAAAAGGAAAAAGAGAAACAGTGTAAAAGATTCCTCAATCGGAGAAACGAAAGATACAGTCATTTCGAAATAAACATTTGTTTTTTTTTCTCTATGAAATCACCACTGTACAGATTAATTTCACATATCAATATATAAATTATGTGTAACTAATTTACGTTGGAATAACCAGACCGCAAGTATTCACAAGAAGAGCAGGGCGCTGCCATATATATTACTTCCAGACAAGGAGGACGAGAGATTGTGAATGCAGGCAAACCATCAGGTAATCCATATAAACCCTCAAATTATTTATGATCAAAGCAAATGCCGGAATGAAACCAAATAAAATCGTATCATTTCAATAACTGTTATAAACAAAGTATACACAGTCCAGGGCGTCTCACGCTCCTTCGAAACAAGAGCTCATTCAAAACAGAACCTCGAAACAGAGTTTTCGAACAAGATAATGATACAACCAGACAGAGTCAAATAATTATCATAGCGAGGAAGTACCGATTAGAAACGGAGTGAACGAGGGTTTCTATCAACATTACAGGACGAGGGTTCGAAACAACCGAACGCCCATCTTACAGAACGAGGGTTTGAAACAACCGAATACCCATCTTACAGAACAAGGGTTTCAACAACTAAGTAACAGTATTGTAGAACAAGGACCTCGACAACAAAAGACCAACGTACAGGACTGCAAGAGGGTTACACAGTCAAGAACACTATCTATTTCACCATTCAGGTGACGGACTAATAACAAAACGAAGTCTCAGAACCTCTATAAGTTACAGTCAAACTAATATGGAAAGACCCTACCCGTAGGAAAGGGCTGGAGAGTTCAAACGACTGTCAGAGGCCGCGGAGGGCTTCAATCTACAGAGACCAGCTACCCCGAGCCACTTGCAATGAAATAGGAGCAGATTAGTACTAATACAGTCACAAAATAATGATTAAACATAACAAATGAACGAGAGTTGAAGCGCAGAACCTCACCTGGAGCTGAGGAGGCAGCACCGAAAAACACAACGACCATTATACCCCTGAAGACGAGGAACGAGGGCGTTAGGGTCGGAAGAACAAGTGGCAAATAAGTTCAGCAGAGAACCATAGCTTACCTTGGCAGCAGAGCTGAAACGCAATAGCTTGGCGGAAACCCTGTCACGAGACCAACTCACCAAATAAATCAACCAGAAACAACATTTGAATGAGATAATTTACGTAACAAACAGTAAGCCAAAGATTATCACTGTGTAAAACAGAGGTCGCCTTACATCTCATTGTAACCCTACCTCCATAGCAACAGAGGACCAAAAGTACCCATAGAACCAGGGTTGAAACCTGAACGACGGAGCGAAAAATCCCACAGAGCAGAGCTAAAGGTTGGCGCGGAGAAAAGGTGAAAATGAAAATCGAGCGGGCTTAGGGTTGACAAAAGCCAACGACCGTATAAGGGAGAACCGACAGGTGGAGGTCCCTAACCGGCGTGACCAGTAGACACCCCAAGAAAATATCAGGAGGACGTACCCAGCATTTAAGTCAAACAGCTGACATAATAAAAGCGCCAAGTCTTATCATTCACGGTTGCATTGGGAAAGGCGGGAGGCCATCATAGCTGCTCTGAGCATAAGGCGCATTGTAACCTTCCAATTAACCCCTCTCCAATGGCTCGTCTTCGACAGAGAATGGGTTGCCGTAGAGGGCAACCCCGACGCGCTCCAACTGGTTCCTCCTCAGACTCTCCCGCCCCCACTAGTGAACTCCTCACTGGTTGTTATCCGGGAACCCAAAGTGGGCGTGAAAGATGGCAAACATCCAGCCAGTATCGTGGGCCTCCATCCTCGACAGGTTCAGCCATATTCACCTTCAATAGCTCGCTGCATCGCCCCCGGATAACTGCCCATATTTCCGTGTTCTTTTATGAAACAACTCAGCTGGAAGGATCTGACTCCCACCCTGGCGGCTCTGGAGCAGTAGCTGGTCCTTCCTCTGCAATTCAATTCGGCATTGGCATGGCGCCACTGCAGGCTCAGGTTGCTCCAGGTTGTAGCACACAGGATGCTGAGATGGTGCCAACAGATCCCGGACCCTCCAATCAGGTAGCTGCTCCTGAAGATGATATGCCCGAGTTTGGTTGGTGCCGGATTGTGGAAGAAAAGCTTACTGACTAGTTTGTTCATGCTGACACGGGTTGGTCTTTTGACTTTTGTAATGGTTCATTTCAGGAATGTCGACTATAGTTCTCGTGTAGAAAGGCAGTCTGCCTATGTTTTTGCTGTGTGGGTTCATGTGTCTTTCCAGAAAAGCTTCTTCCCATTCCCCTGCGTGGGTTCTGTTACTGGTTTCACATCTGCTTCCTTGTGATTTTTGGCTCTTTTCAGAGCTTTGAACTGACTACGGTCCTCATGTAAATATTTTTTTCTCTCTTTAATAGATTTAGCCTTACTCAGAAAAAGAAAAAGAAAAAGAAAAAAATTAAGGAACGACAATAAAAGATATAAATTAATACTAGAATAATCTAAAGGAAACAAATGAGCTAATAGATATTTAATTAATCAAAGGTATTAGGAGAAATTAAGCAAGTAAATCAGGAAGAATATTACAAACGAAAACAAAAGAGGAGGAAAAACATAGAACATAACAAAAGGGGAAAAACATAAAACCCTAAAAATAAAGGGCAGGGACCCAACAACTACTAATTTTCTAGCCATCATCTCTATTAGGATTACTTGACCTCCTTTCAATCCCTATGGCCTCCCTAAACTTTTGGTGATGGGAATGATTAGTCCTTGCAATAACCCAAACCTCTTCAATGCAAATGTGGTGTTTTTCCTTTTCTGCATGTCCCACCAATGCGGAGTAGTTGGTCTTACCATTTTTTATGTCGGCTTTGTGCTCATAAATCTTTTGATTTATTGAGTGGCTAGTTTCACCAATGTAGGATGTCTCGCAAGAACATGGGATTACATAAACACTTTTCATATTGTTAGGGTCCACCAGGCCTTTGATTGATCTTAGGGGGCTTCAAATGGTGTTTAAGGGCCTAAAAGTTGAGAAAACCATGTGCTTCCTTAGGATCCTCACAATCTTATCAGTGGTCTATTGGAGAAAGGGAAGATGCACCCCTGAAATCTGGTCTTTGGGTTCTTTTGTTATCCTAAGACCTTTGTCATCTTTTAGGAGATCTTTTAGACATTGGTGTGTACTATAACCAATATTTTTGAAAACCTTAAGGAGATGGGTTTTCTCATCATCAAGGTGATTTTCATTAGAAACTCTTAAAGCACGCGTAGCTAACGTGTTTAGAACACCCAGGTTTCGAGCAGGGTAATGATGGGACTTAACATGAAGATATTGCTCCATGTGAGTTTTCTTCCAAAAGACCTGGTGGGAGAAAGAACCATCATCCTTCTTAAAAATAAGGACACCAAGGAAATGCAGGCTCCCATTGATTTCATATTCCATAATAAACTTTATGGAGCTAGATTGATTGTTAAGATGTTGGAAAAAGAGATCCAACTTTTTCTAACTATGAGGCCAGATGATGCAAGTGTCATCCACAAACCTCTTCCATAGCTTTGGTTTGAATTGATTTGAGACCAAAGCCTTGGATTCAAAGTCATCCATGAACAAATTAGCTGCTACAAGGGAAAGGGGGGAACCCATGGCAACACCACAGGTTTGTTCATAGAATTCCCCTTTAAAGTTGAAGAAAGTAGAGGTAAGACAAATTTCAACTAATCTAGCTATGTCCAGATCCGTAATGCGTTTGATAACCTTTATGGCCCCATTAATAGGGATATTAGTGTAAAGGGAGACCACGCCAAAACTCACAAGAACATCTCCAGGATAAAACTTTATACCCTTTAACTCATTGACAAATGATTAAGATTCTTTGATAAATGACTCTATAAGGCCAACAAGGGGCTTTAACAAAAGATAATTCGACCCACCTATAGTGTTGACAATGGGTCCAAGGGGAGCCCCCGCCTTGTGGATCTTGGGAAGCCCACAGATCCTAGGAGTGAGAGGGATACTCTTGATGAGTTTATGGCTAAAGGAGCTAACGATGCTATTGGATTTTATTGCAAGAGCCACCATTTTCGAGATCTTCTTTAAGGGATTTTTATTAAGCTTCATGTAACTCCTGTTGTTACATAGGTGATCCAACATTTTTATTTAGTAATCATCCTTATCTAAGATAAAAACCACCCCACCTTTGTTGGCTTTAAGAATAACAATGTCTTGGTTATTGTTCAAATTCTTCATGGCATCAAACTCTTGATTGCTAATGTTTTTCTTGGGGGACTTTGCCTTTCTAAGGACAATTGCACAATCTTGCCTTATGATATCTTTAGTGTTATCAATTGCACAATCTTGCCTTATTATATCTTTAGTTTTATCAGGTAAGTCCTTTATCCCATATTCAATGCAACAAATAATCTCTTCCACAAGGATTTTTCTTAGAGCAAGGAAAAATTTTAATCCTTTCTCCAAAAGACTATAGATAGGAGGATCAAAATAAAATCTAGGATCATTGATATATTCCCATCATTATTTAATAGTCTTGTAGTTTCCTTTAAATGATTTGTATTGGTTGATTTTCATTTGTTTTAGGTTCTTAGTTTATTTAGTGTGAATTAGTTGTTAATGCTTAATTTATTAATCTTGACCTTCATTTATTCCTTTTATTCTTTATTTTATATTGTTTTTTTTCATTTGTTTTAGGTTTTTAGTTTATTGTAAAGTAGTTGTTTATGCTTAATCTTGACTTTTATTTATTCGTTTGAGTCTTTATTATGGGTAAAATCATGTTAATGAAACATTATATGGCAAAAGCAAAAAATATTGAAATGAAAAAAAAATCCGAAATAAAAAAAATACGAAATAACAACTAGGTTTGGTACTTAGTCCGGGGATAACTTTGGCCGAAAGAGTGGAGAATTCATATTTTATGTATTTCATATATGTTCGGCCGAATATCCAAGGTTGAAGTAGATGGTTGTTCGGTCGAACATAATATTTGCAAACACTCGAATGAATATTATTGGAGTAGTTTAGCTTAATATTAAGTTGTAATTTTAAACGGGTCATATATATATTATTACCACAGGTCATTATGGCCCACAAGGAGATTGTTATGCATATATTTAATTTTATATAAACGTTTCAAATGATTTCTGCAATGGCTAAACGAAATTTTATATAAATTTGATTTTATATAAAGGGTTTCAAATAAATTTTTGAAATAGTTGAACGAAAATTTATATAAAGTTTTTATAGAAATTTGGCATATTTTTCTCTTATTTTAATAGGATGGTCCTTTCCTCTTTCTAATTTAATTTATTTTTATTTTTTATAACTTTTTTTTGAAAATTTGTATTTGTTATTTAATTTATAAATCAATATGTTTTTAAACGTTAGTAAACAAATTAATTTATAAATTAATATTTATGTATTTGGGGTATCATTGGTTGATATTATCTCTGGTTGAAGACCAATTGATGTTTTTGGGCCGAACATAGTGTCTTGGGTCAAACCCTTTTTAGAAAAATTCATGAACTAGTAGATCCATGGCTTTCAAGTCAATATTGTGTTTACCTGTTCCAAAGACCAATGTTGACTACTTCGGTTAGTATAGATCAAAGTAAATCTATTTTGAAATTAGGACTATAACAGAGGGTTCTTGAGGGATCTGAAGCAAGGCTTACCAACATAAGTGCAAGCTTATATGTAGGCCTGCATCACGTGGTATCAAAGCTTTAGTGGTATAAAAGTTTGAGAAGGATTTCAAGCAAGGAAACGAGAATAAGAACATGGAGAGAGGATACAGAGAAAAAAGATTTGGAGCAAATTGAAGAGATTTACAACTAGGCAAGAAGAAGATCCAGAGGATTGATAGTCCATGCACTTTGAAGCCAGGAATGCAAAAATATAGTGGAGATCTCAATGTTGATGAGACTTGGTAGGTAATCTAGTCTTTAATTTTTTCCTAATCTTGCCAAAGAAACTGTTGGTTGTAGGTAGTCGCAGTAGAAGTTGCAACAAAGAAGTTGTTCCAACTAAGGTTTGAAAAGTGAAGAGGATAGAGGAATTCCTCAAGACGAGTGAAGAGAAATTTTCTTAAGAGAGGTGAGTAGAGTGCAGAAGCCAGAAAGAGAAAAGGAAGCTTAAGAGGTTCCAGAGGAAGGAACCAATGATATCAAAAGATCAAGTATAAAAGAGAGAATCTTGGTGAGATGCCTTGTGGAGGCTTGTTTGCAACTCACAGTGAGCATGGAGAAGGAGAAATAAATGACCATGGATAGTCATGCTGAGGATTTAGAGAGAAGCCACAAAAAGATAAGCGATGACAAGTTTGATAGAGAATTGGCAAGTTAAAGCAAACACTTGGTGTGGTGAATATGCTACTACAAGAGAGGGAGAATAAAGAAAAAAGATGTGGATGGAAGCTGAAGAAGAAGATCAAATGGTCTGTTAAGAAATTATATGTAAAACAATTTGAGAGATAGAATGAATGTATTGATAAAAAGGGAGAAGAAATTTAAAGTAGATAAGTATGAGTAGAGGTCTTTGGAAAACGAAGAAGCAGTTCACATTTGTGAGCCTAAACAAGGGCCGATCTTAGGAGAAGATGGTGAGAATCTCATGGAATGCACATAGAAACACATGGAAGAGATGCTTGAATTATCAAATGAGACAGATAAGTGTCTAGTTTTGCAAAATAATTGTTTATTTGAGTATGTGTCTATAGTTATTAAAGATGGTGGATTTGTAAAAGAACCTTCAATGAAGGAAGCATATCAACAAGATCATAAACAATTACAGGATGCAGAGTTCTCTAAGGGAGAAAAATACAGAGACAAGAGCCAATAAATTCATCAAGTACTAGAAAAATGTAGATCCAAGGAGGAGTTTCATGCTCTAAAGGATGAAAATGGAAGCTAAAAAGGAGAACTCAACCCAAAAGGTTGTAGAAGGACTAGAAGAAGTTATGAAGAATGAATATAACCAATAAGAAGTAAGAGGAATGCAGATAGAAAGTATTCAAGGAGGAAAAGTTAAGGAGGAAGACAAGGTATGGAAATAAGTGCCAAACTTAAGACATCATGAAGGGGAGGAAGAATTTGCAACTAAGGAGAAGGACATATATTTTAAGCAAATTAAGTAGTAGGTAGGATCTTGTGATGAAATTATGAAGCAACCATATGCCTTACTAAAGTACAAGGAACATTTTCATAAAATTCTATAAAATTACTATACTAGTAAAGCCACGATAGCCGAAGAACATGTCATTAATTTGGAATAACATTAACATACAGAATGAAGATAGCCAATAATAAGTAAGAGGAATGAAGATAGCCAATAAGAAGTAAGTCATGAAGAATGAAGATAGCCAACAAGAAGTAAGAGGAATGAAGATAGAAAGTATTCAAGGAGGAAAAGTTAAGGAGGAAGACAAGGTATGGAAATAAGTGCCAAACTTAAGACATCATGAAGGGGATGAAGAATTTGAAACTAAGGAGCAGGACATATATTTTAAGAAAATTAAGTAGTAGGTAGGATCTTGTGATGAGATTATGAGGCAACCATATGCCTTACTGAAGTACGAGGAACATTTCCATAAAATTCTATAAAATTACTATACTAGTAAAGTCATGATAGCCGAAGGACAAGTCATTAATTTGGAATAGAAAGAAGGCAGCCAGAATGTAGGTTTTAACCCCATACAGAAATTACTTGCATACGAATTGTAAAACACAAAAAATAAACAAAAAGAGACATAACACATAAAACACATATACACAAAGATTTTCCCCTAGATCCCAAAACCGGGACTACCAGATTGATTTTTCATTATGTTCCTTTCAATGTTACAATACATATTTATACATGCTGAAGCATCCAAAACCATGGACCGAAAACCATTGCGTCCAAAACCATATACGAAAACCATGCACAAAACCATAGGTAGGTCTGCCCAACCTAATATAGGGTCCAAATTTTTTTTCCCGGGGTGTTGCCCTAGAATCCGTAGAGGGGGGCTACTCGCCCCTCTCAAACCCCCCCTGTGGACCCCCCATTGCGCAACCGGCGCAACGAAGGGGGGGCTCTGCCCCCCATCTAATGCCCCAATTAACTACGTGGGCTAGTCATGGAAAGAATATAACACAACCCAACATTCTCCCACTTGTTTTATTTCCACAGGGGACCATAGGAGAGGTTATTCATTTATCTAGCCCTGCAACGCCCATTGTTTCTCTACACCAAAAGAACTTCTCAGAGCTCACAGATTTTGTCAATGCATCTACAATATTCTTCAAAGTGTCCACCTTTACCAGCAACACCTTTTTGTCTTCTATCATATCCATCACAAAGTGATACTAAACATCAATGTGCTTTGTATTTGAATGGTAAGCAGGGTTCTTTGCCAAGAAAATTGCACTTTGGCGGTCACAGTCTATCCTTATAGCTCGTTGTACTAACCCCATACTTGAACACAATCTCTGCAACGAAACTACTTCCTTGCTTGCATGAGTGGCTACCATGTATTCTGCCTCTATAGTTGATAGTGCCACTACAAATTGTTTCTTACTCATCCAACTGACTGCACCTCCAAATA
>APFE031252200.1:11688-22879 GCA_000404065.3 Pinus taeda
GTCTGATTCTTTCTCCTTTAGTTCAAACTCTATCTTCATAGGTTCCTTTGGTTGGACTTCATGTTTAATAACATCTTTCACCTCTTTGAACACCACATCTCGACTGTACACAACCTTCCTGTTACTGGGTTCCAAAGCTTATAACCCTTTAAACCATCCTTATACCCAATAAAGATGCACTTTTCATATTTACTATCCAACTTGGTTCGTTTCTCCTTTGGAACATGTACATATGCATCACATCCAAATACCCTCAGATGTGAAAGAGAGGGTTTCTTACTAGTCCATACCTCTTGTGGAGTCTTATCCTCCAACGCTGATGAAGGTGATCTGTTGACTAGGTAACATGCTATCTCCACTACCTCTACCTAGAATTCCTGTCCTAACCCGACACCATTGAGGATGCTTCTTGCCCTTTCCATCAACGTCTTGTTCATTCTTTCTGCAACTCCATTTTGCTCAGGTGTGTATGGAGTAGTCTTCTGCCGTGCTATACCACACTTCTGATAGAATTCTTCAAATTCCTTACTGCAAAACTCTCCACTGTTATCTGCCCTCAACACCTTTATGTTCTTCTCTATATGGTTTTCCACTAGAGGCTTAAATTCTTTAAACCTATCAGAGACTTTAGATTTCTTCTTAAAGAAATATATCCATGTATTCCTTGAGAAGTCATCTATAAATTATACATAGTGCACATACTTACCGAGTGATTGAACCTTCACAGGTCCAAACACATCACTGTGCACAAGTTCTAATATCTGTTTTGCCCTCTTACCACCAGAGGGGAAACTCACCCGATTATGTTTCCCATATACACAAATTTCACAGAAATCAAAATCCAGAGAGCTATTACTCATACCTTCTACCATACCTTTACCATGAAGTATTCGAAGGCCCTTCTCTCCAATATGTCCAAGCCTTTGATGCCACATCATGGTATTCTCTCCAGAGACCACTAGATTTTCTGCTCCACTTTCAAGAACCGCAGAACTGTTGCACCCATCAACAACAATGTTACCTTGCAACTTGTACAAAGTTCCAATCCGAACTCCCTGCATCAATACGAGTGCTCCTTGAACCATCTTGCAGGTATCCTTCTCAAACACTGTTTTTACACCTGCATCATCAAGCTTGCTTACGGAAATAAAATTTCTGGCCAATGCAAGAATATGCAGAACACCCGGAAGTGTTCTAACCCTTCCACCTTGCAACTTCAACTTTACTTTTACGCGACCAACGATTCTAGCCTTCGTGTCATCCCCCAAGAAGACATCACCACCATCATATTTCTCATACTTGCAGAACCACTCTTTATGGGGAGTGAAGTGAAAGGATGCATCTGAGTCAATCTGAGGTGGTTTTCGCCTCTGCAGAAGGAGCATCATCAGATCCGTTTCCTTTGTCAGGAGCTTTAGATTTACAGTCCCTTTTGTAGTGCCCTTCCTTTCTGCATTTCCAGCAAACCACATTTACAGGTTTTCCTGGAGATTTAGATCTCTCGCTCGATGACTTATTTTTGTTTCTGTTCTAGGACCATCCTTGTACAGACAAGGCATCACCATTCTGGCTCTCCATATTTTTCCCTCTAATCTCCTCCGTTAGCAAGGATGAGACTATTTCATCAACCTGCAAGGCAATTTCATTGCTACTTATTGCAATAACCAAACTATTCCAAGAATCTAGTAGAGAACACAACAAACTGATGCACTTATCTTCATTTGAAATTTTAATATCAATAGACAATAACTAACTTACCACAGTATTAAATGCGTTCAGATGCTCTTTCACCGAGTGTCCATCTTTCATCTTCAAGTTATACAACTTTTTCCGCAGGAACAATTTATTCACCAGAGACTTAGATTGGTACAAAGTCCCTAACTTGTCCCACAAAGCCTTCGCCGTAGCTTCCCCTGATACATTCAGTAATACTGAATTTGAGACGCACAATCGTATTGTGCTCTTTGCTTTCCAATCCAACTTCTTCCATTCTTCATCGTACACTCCCGTTGGTTTAGTACTCGGGTCTACCACGATCCACTGATCTTTATCCACCAATAGATCCTCTATCTTGAGTTTCCACAACTCAAAACTCTGAATATTAAATTTCTCGAACTCTATCTTTCCACTGCTTGCCATATTCTTTCAACACTAGAATCGATCTCGCAGATCTCCCACTAAATAGGGTTTACCACAGGCCCGAGCGAAACCCCTCAGCAACAAAGTTGTCCCCTTGAAGTCAAAACAACTATGATAACAAATGTAGGTTTTAACCCTGTACAAAAATTACCTACATACAAATTCTAAAACACAGAAAATAAACAATGCGAGATGATAACACATAAAACACGTATATGCAGAGATTTTCCCCTGGATCCCAAAACCGGGACTACCAGATTGATTTTTCATTATGTTCCTTTCAATGTTACAATACATATTTATACATGCCGAAGCATCCAATACCATCGACCGAAAACCATCGCGTCCAAAACTATGGACCGAAAACCATCACGTCCAAAACCATGTGCAAAAAACCATGCACAAAACCATAGGTAGGTCCACCCAACCTAATATAGGGTCCAAATTTTTTTTTTCCCGAGGCGTTGGCTCAGACCCCGTAGAGGGGGGCTAACCGCCCCCTCAAACCCCCCCATTGCGCAATCGGCGCAATGAAGAGGGGGCTACCACCCCCCTATTGCGCAATCAATGCAATGAAGGGGGGGGCTCTACCCCCCTTCTAACCCATCAATTAACTACATGGGCTAGTCGTGGAAAGAATATAACACAACCCAACATTCAAGGAGGAAACGTTAAGGAGGAAGACAAGGTAGAGAATAAGTGCCAAACTTAAGACATCATGAAGGGGAGGAAGAATTTGCAACTAAGGAGAAGGACATATATTTTAAGCAAATTAAGTAGTAGGTAGTATCTTGTGATGATATTATGAGGAAAACATATGCCTTACTGAAGTATGAGGAACATTTTCATAAAAATCTATAAAATTACTATACTAGTAAAGCCATGATAGCCGAAGAACATGTCATTAATTTGCAATAACATTTACATATTCATGGATTTGAAAAAGAACTAGAAGATATGTGTGGTTGGTTATATGTGGTAGCAATCTATGGGCATAAGGAAATTTATAAGCAATATGTTGGCAAGTTAGTTAGTTGGAAAATGAAGTTATGTGCCTTAAAATTTTGTGATGAAGGGTATAGAGAAAGAGATTTTGTAACCCTTCCACATCTAGATTTCACTAAGGTGATGTCAACTATGCATGTACAAAGATATGTTTTTATAAGCGGAGATCATTATCGTCAAGGATATGAGGACAATGGAAGCTATGATAGAGAAAAAAATTCGAAATGAATATGGAGAAGAAATGGTACGAACCATAATTTGTTTTTAAGTAGAAATAAAGCAATATATGAGTGACAACAATATGCACCAACAAAGGACAAAGCTATATATTGAGATTGACAAGTTATGGAAACTTATGAAGGTGGTGCATAAGAAGAGGTATAATTGAATAAAGTAATGAATTAACAACAAAGTAAAGTTAATTGAATATGATTTTGTAGACAAGGTAATTGGATAGTAAAGAAAAGTGTGGGATCCAGGAAGACTACAAATAGTAATGGAACAACAAGACATAAAAACAATAGGAAAACAACATAATCAAGTGTGGGATCCAGGTGGAAGAAGAAAGTTGAAGAATTATGACTAGGAGGCCATAAAATTTTGTACCTCAAGAGTTTGATGTAGAATCAAACCCCTAAGAAATCATTTTTCCCAAACCCAAGGGGGTCACGAAATTTTCCCAAGGGGAGAAATTCCCTCGAATAAAATTTATGTATAAATTTAAAAATATGCAATTTTCATGTAGTTACAAGTGTCAAAATTCAAGAAAGAATCTAGTTTTTTAGGAAGTTTTGGTGAGTGGGAATTCTTGGGCATGTGGCACATTGTAAAATAGTCAAACAACTAGGTTAAGATATTTTGTATCTCTTCTAGAATCAGACAGTTGTATGTGTAACCCCATAAGCTAATAAATATTTTTTATTATGTTGGTAGAAGTGTTGTGTATGGTAGATGATATCATAGAAAGGAAAAAAGAGCTAGAAGGCCAGAGGTAGAGGAGAGAAAGGGCCAGGGCTGAGTATGACCATATTAGATACCAAACCAAGAATTTCTATGTAATTGAAGTTGATTTATTAAAAGAAATTTTATATGCATATGTTATTGTGAATATGTTTTTGTTGTTGTTATGAATTTCTCGGTTGAATATAAATGGAAAACTAATTATGTGATTATATAATCTAGAAATTGTATGAAATTCCTGTAATGGAATATGAGTGCACGTTTCGATAATTGAGTGATCTGTAGTAGTCAACAACTACAAAAATATTGTGATTCATGTCAAAAGGTTTTGAAACACTCTTGAGGGAATCAAATTATGGATTCAATTTGTGTAAAAATTGTCAAAGATTGCGTTGAATTACTAGAAGGGTGTGATGTAAGAGGTGCAACACCAATGCGTATACCCATAAAATGATTGCAAACAAGGTATGATCGAACAATACTGAGGAATCACCATCAATGTGTAGTTTACACAACCCATGTTGACTAAGCTCATATTGACAGAGTATATGTCCACGCTAGAGAACAAAGATGAATGAGTCCTCATACATCATGTGAAACATTGTTTAGTGATTTTTATAGTCAGTGTGGGAATAGATTTATCATTATAGAAAGTTATGCATTGTTAATTGAAGATTTGATTAAAGATTTGGAGGAAATATGATAAAGAAATGTTATTACATATGAGTATGAACAAGTTGCAATAGAGACCAGGGGGAGAAGGGGAATTTGCAATTAAATCTTGTTAAAAATAGGTAATTACTGCCTCATGCTGATTAATCTAGAGAAAGACTGTGAGTTAGTTTGATTTCAGTATAGATTTAGAGAAGCCAAGTTAATGTGAGTTTGTGTGATTTAGTTAGTCCAAGTGAGCTTTAGTTAATTTTCTAGTTAGATAGAATAAATACATCATATTGGGTTCAGTTGTAATTGAATCAAGTTTTTGGTTAATAGAGTAATCGATCAACAACTCCCTATTTTTGTATGTGAATTTTGTGTTTTTCTCCTTTATCTTTCCAACATATTAATATCAAAGTCGAGGAAGAGTTGTAAGATATGAAGAGCCAGAAGGAGGTGAGAAACCTACATAGACGCCACCGTATTAAGAGAAGAGAGCCGAGAGGAGTAGTAAGTAAAAGATAACTGTATGTTTTTTTTAAGTCGTGGAAAACGATCATAATATCATAAGCAAGAGATAGTGTGTCGCTGTGCCTTATCATCACACTTCATAAGCACAAGTAGGTGCATCGAATTGTCGGAAACTTAATCCACAATTTTCTTTGAACACCAACGCAGGCACCTTCATTGAAAAGTGCGTAGACCCTAATTTAAAAATAAAAACCGTTCAAAAAACTCAATGAAAGCTCACTTGAACATGTACAAAGTTTTTCTTATGTATTCAAAAGAGATTCATAAGTATGAGACTTTATAGTAATTTTAGGAAACAATTTTTTAAAGCTTGTTATGTATATTGAAAAGTGCTCTAAAATATATTTTGGGAGAGCTTTATAAAGTGCCTTTTGTTTTATATACAAAAAATAATAAACAAAAGGGTTTTTTAAGTCCTATTTTGTTATTCAATTTTTTTTTCAATTTTTTTTTAGGATATTCAAAAAAGGAATGGATTCAACGAGATTTCATTTGTAACCTCTATCATTCATAAGGAAGAACTATGATGTGTGGGTTATTAAGATGGAGACTATGTTAAATGCTCAAGACCTTTGGGATTATATTAACACTGAATATGCTAAACTTGCAGATCATGTAACAGGACAAACCCTCACAAATGCACAAAAGGACCAATTGATTTTAAACAAAAAGAAGAATGTGCATGCATTACAACTTATCCAACAAGCAGTGGATGAAGCTATATTTTAGAAAATCATGGCCACAAATTCGAGAAAGACAATGTGGGAGATATTGGAAACGAGCTATCAAGGTATGGCCAAAGTAAATAGTGTTAAGTTGTGGCATATTAGGAGAGAATTTTAAAGCTTGCAAATGAAATACACAAAGAATATTAATTCATTCATGAATCAAGTTTTGACTATTGTAAACCAGTTAAAAATACGGTGGTGAGATTCAAATAGTGGTTGAAAAGGTCTTCAGTTTTTTGTCTACTAAATTTGATGTTGTAGTAGCAGCTATTGAAGAATCCAAGGATTTGGTAATGCTCTTAGTTTATGAATTGATGAGATCACTTCTATCCCATGAGGCAAGGATAAATATGAAAAAGGATTCCTTGATATAAACTGCTTTTAAAATCCAGGTTTCTATCTAAAGAGATAGAGGTCGTGGTAGAGGTAGATCGAGAGGCAGAGGTCGAGGCAAAAGGAATGGTGGTCAGAGAGATGGCACATAAGATCAAGAACAAGAAAGTGGAAGAAATAGAAAAAATCTCAATAGCAATCAAAGGTGAAATGTTATTATTGTAATAAATTTGGTCACTCTACACGTGATTGTAGGAAGATGATAATTGATCAAGGAAAGCACAGAGAAAATGTAACTAAATAAAATAATGAATCCATGTTCCTAGATTGTAATACAATGCATGAACCCTTTGATAATGTTTGGTTATTAGATAATGGTTGCACTAACCACATGACTGACAATGAAAAATGGTTGCAAATATGGATGAATCGGTTAAGGCAAAGGTAAAATTAGGGACTGGAAAGAATGTGGATGTAGACGGAAAAGGAGTGGTCAACATATTGACAAAGTAGGGGGAGCTGAAGACAAATTTAGAGGTATACTATGTTCCAAGTATAAAACATAATTTGATAAATGTTGGTCAATTAATGCAGAAAGAATACAAAGTTATTTTTGAGGGGCAATATTTACTCGTATATGACAAGCCTCCAAGCAAGCAACTAGTAGCAAAGGTGAAAATGATGAAGAAAAAATTGATCCCTCTCATCATGAATTACATAAATCATGTTTGATCTTTTAAAGTTGCATGTGTTGATGGTTATTGATTATGGCACTTTCGGTTTGGAAATTTGCATATTTTTGGTTTGAGATTGTTCTAGCGAAAAGGGATGGTTAGAGGATTGCCTCCCATCCAAGAACCCTTTAGTACCTGTGAATGTTGCATATTAGGAAAAAAACACCAAGATTTTTTTTTGAAAGAATTTGTATACGTTGAATTGTGTAGCTTGGGAGGTACTCCGAGCCCTAGGGTTCAGGGTTTGGAGGACAAAGCGCCACAAGGGAGTGTGGGGTTTTGGCACCCATCGTGTTTTTGGGGAAAAACCATGATGGATTCACGACATGTGATGTATGAGGGTGATATTTCTTGGAAAGACGATTACAGCACATCGAAAATCATCTGAATCCGTGTTGTCATTAGAGAGAAATGAATTTTTGAAGTTGACATAATAAATCTTGGTTGTCAAGTAGGCTGAATTGATTTAAAAGAGAGCCAATGGACGTGTGACTTCAAGGTTAGACGTTGAGCCTTCATGAAGTGATATGGAGTCATTTAGGCATCCATATTGTGGCAATACATCTCTAAAAGAGCTATGAAATTTGGAGAAACCTAGCGCAATAGAAGAGGACTTGGGACAACGTGTAAGGAGGCAAAGGAACAACTTGTAAGGAGGAAAAGGAACAACGTGAAGGGCATATGTTTGAGGTTGGGTTGCAAGGCAGAATTTTAGATTGTTTCCTGGATTGTTTTATGGGCTAAAGCATATCTGAAAAGGTTGTTTCAAGTGTGGTCTAAGTACATAAAGGCTACGCAGTGAAGGCCACAGGGCTAGGAGGAAAAAAAAAGTTGTGTTAAGGGCTCTTTGGGGTGATTTGATGGAGGTCGTAAGCCTACAACAACTACTGTGCTAGGCCACAGGACATAACCAGCAACCAGGTTGTTTCTAGGGGCAGTGTTGAAGGGTTAAACCTAGATTTGGGGCAAAGTAGCTATGAAGAGTCTCTCCTTGGAAGAACACAACCTTAATAGACTTATATTGCTAACTGTGTGTGGGTGGAGGATAGAATTGTGTGCCCTACCTAGTGGTACAGTGATAGCAAGTGCAAGAAGTGGACAATAATGTTTGGAAGAGGTGTATTGGGTTAAGAAGTGACCAGTTTGGATCAGATTATAGTGCAGCCTGTTGGAGCCAATTGGAGGACATTATGAGGTGATGTAATGTCTTCCTAGGTGCATATCCGACAATGACGAGATTGGGTGTGATAGAGTTGGTTGGAGGGCAGTGTGTTGGCTACCCAAAGTAGCCCAAGACAAGTTATCTTGATAGAAAAAGAGCAGCTAAAGGTTGGGTGAAGGACGGTGCCAAAGTGAAACACTTTGATGGACTAAAGTTGTTGCTAGTGTGGCAGACTGGAGCTCGAGACTTAGCCCTACCCAGAGCGCAGTTGATGATCCTGTGTTCATTGTAGCAGACGTGACTTGTAGCAGTGATAGGAGGAAACCTCTTTGAGTCTCGATGTGTAGATGCCTTGATGGACTAAGGCACTACTAGCGAACAGTACAGGAGAAAAGGACTAGCATGACAAGATACGACATAGAAGTTTCGCAATGAAGTTTGTCATTGTATCTTGTATACCATAGACTGTTGTATTATTCAGAATTTGGTTTAATATAAAAAAGATTGGGATTGTACATATTGTACAATTTTGTTTAAAACTGTGTATATTGTGCATATGTGACTTACTGCTTTATATTTCCACTATGCAAAGTAGTTTTTATGGTTGAGATTCTTGGTTTGGTAGCGTCAGTGATTTTAAGACTCTACCCTAGACCCAAGGTCATGGAAATTCAACATGGTGTCAAAGTTTGTCTAAGCTAGTTAGTAAGTAAGTAAATCAGAGTTGTGCATAGTGAAGTACAATGAGAGAGGGAGTTGATCACATTGTGAGTGAAGGGTTCACTACAATGTCGAAGTTAAAGGCAGGATATTAGGACATGTTGGAGGGGTTGTCCAACTATAGTCCATGGAAGGAAAGGATCAAGTTGATATTGTAGGTCAACAGGATCTGGGATTTTACCGAGAAAGAGATCAAGAAGCCAATTGACCCTAAGGAGTTGGAAATATGGGAAGATTTGGATGCAAGGGTGAGATGGGTAATCCTTGATGGTGTGAGGGATGCCCTAATACCTCATTTGTCCATGAAGAACACCACACATGAGATGTGGACGTCTCTTCATAATTTTTTCTAGAATAAGAACAAGAATCTGGTATTGGTATTGGAGGATAAGTTGAAGTCCACTAAGATGTTAAAGGGTGAAAGCGTGACCTCGTATCTGATGAGATTGTCTTAGGTCAAAGATGAGCTTGGTGCCATTAGTGTGATTGTCTCAGATGGAGATATGTGTTGGGCATGGAATCCCCCCACAACATGTTTTGGGGCTCAAAGCCCAAGTTTTGGTCAAATAATGTTGTAAGACTCCGTGAATTGCGGGCGCGGGGTGCGAAATGTATGTTGAGTCATAGGGTTGTCCGCCCTAAGTTGTGTAATGTCATGTCAACCTACCCATGGTCCACAGACCTTGGGATTGTATAAATAGAGCGAGGCTCTAAGTTGTAAAGAGAATTAGAGATAGAAAAAGAGGAATATAGTCTAGAAGATAGAGAGCATAGAGGAAAGGTCTAAGTGACGTGGGTCGTAGTAGTAGGAAGAGGCTCTGAAGCTGAGTGCGCAGAGGCCTAGTAGAGTCCGCAAACCCCTGCAGCTGAGTGCGCAGGGCAGAGTCGAGTCTGTAACCCAAGAAGAATAATAATAAAGAGAAGTTTGATTCCAAATACTGTGTATCTGCTTTTGTATCACTTTCTATGCATTTATACTGTTTTGTCTATCGTGCGCACGTATATGAATACTAAACATTGTTAAGTATAATTGGGCTCATACAGATAAGTTAAGTAATTGGATAGTATCGAGTTAATAAGAAGGAACTTGGGTAATAACATGGATCACACCTCGCGTAGGGCTGCGTGAAGGCAACATCGCACGCTGCGAGGGATCGATAGATGCGCATAAGCGACGTGCACGCAGGGTCAAACTGCGGACCACCAAAAAACCATCAAACATCTCTAGGATGTAGAAATCTGGTTCTAGCACCCTCCCATACTACTTCAGGTGAGACCTCAATCCGCGCTCCACGAACTGTTGCCGAAAGGGCCAGTAGTACCAGGATTTGTTTGGCTAAATCATCTTTGAACCTGGGTTAGACCCATGTAAGCCAATAAATGGTTCCATTGCCGGGACCAAGATCTGCATAAGGGATTTCTGATGTCGTGTCATTGGAATCCAATAAAGAAAGAAATTGAAGGGTGATTGGACAAGAAGATTCATGAGTTCGCAGTGCAGGAAAACAGGAATCCGCGAGTATCTAAGGAACAGTGGTTGGAGTGCTACTTTTATATGGAAGTCCATGAAATTTTCTTTGCATCCTTTCCTTCTGAGCTGTATGAGTGGATCGCGAAGCTAGCAAACAGTCAGGGAAAGTGTAGGCTCGATAAACCAATTGTGTGGACTCTAGAATTAGGGCGCAGACTAGAAGCATCAAGAGATAAGATCACGCGAGCTGTGGACCATTGGCTCGATCGAATTATAGGAGGATTTATCACTAAGTTCGCGGTAGATACGACCATCAGCTACAGTGAGGCAAAGCAATGCTTCCTCAAAGGACCGCGAGGTAAGTATATTAAATCTTTGAACACTTGGATTAAGATGCTATTGTGTGAAGCGGGTTATGTGAATAAATTAATGTTTGGGACTATGCTAAGTGGGAATATCTACAGAAGAGGTGGTAGTGAAGAATTATAACCTAGTCCCTTAATTTCACCCTTGCGGGAAAGCGAGGAAGAGCTCGCGAGAGTTTCTCCAAGAAGCTCAGTCAGTCTGATAAGGCAGTGAATTCCATGCCTACCACCTCCACCTACACCGCCACCTGTCTCACCCTCCTCACCTCCATCTCCACCCAACCCACCTTCACCACCACCACAGTTTAGTATGGCGAGTGCGATCAAACTACCGGTATTCGGAGGAGTAGGGAATAAAGATCCAGACCAATTCTGGTTCGTGGTAA
>APFE031252200.1:23416-47555 GCA_000404065.3 Pinus taeda
CCCAGGTCGAAGCTTTGGAGATGGCAATGAGATTGCATGAGACCCCTATACAAGACCCCGGTCTGGGAATCCAACAAATCCATGCGCAGCTGCAAAATTTGTGTTTGGAGATGCAGATTTTGAAACAGGACATGACACCTCGGCTAGAGGCACGCGAGGAGGTATGGTTCATAAAATGCAAAGGTGAGGGGCATGACAAGGACCACTTTCTAGTGTTCGCGAATTACTTAGCGGGAGGACGGTCGATTTCGTTAAGACTTGAGGCACAAGCAGGACCAAGCACAACACCTACACTATGGTACGCAATTTTCCAGATAGGAGGAAAACACACTACAGATAATTGTCATCTATTGCAGAAGTATACGCAGACGTCCCAACAATTGTTTTGTAATTTCTGCAGGTTGGTAGGCCATGATAAACGCACCTGCAGAAGCTACCAATTAATGATGGATTGGACTCCTGTCTATAGGGTGCAAACCAAAACGCGAGCCCTCGACCCAAATACAGGAATGGCACGTGCTGGATTTCAGGAGCGCGGTCGAGGTCGAGGTGGAATGGGACTAGGAAGGGGTCGCGGACAAATAATTTGTTACAATTGTGGAGGGCCAGGGCACTATGCCCGCGATTGTACAAACCTGACAAGGACATCATGTTTGTACTATACTTAGTTTGATCATGAGGAAGAAGACCGACCTACATTTATAGCGAGGCTGCGCGAAAAAGGGGTACTCCAGCCTCCTCTGACTCAGAATTTGCAAATGATGAGGTCTGAGCCGCGCGAAGAAGACCCAAATGTAAACATAGTGCTCATGAGCGATATGACCACTAGTGATGAAAAAGGTAAGTAGTCAGAAGAAAGTGCGTGGGTTGGCAAGGCTCCTACAAAGGAACCCGAATTTGATTTAGAACGCGCGAAGGAGACATTCATGGAAGCTAAGAAGAGCTTCACGGAGGCCTCCACTTCAGGTAGTAAGGATCAACTAGAACCAGGGATGGATCCTTCAATGCTCACTACCTTTCTGGAGACATGCATGAAACTGCTACACGACAGCAAGGCAGTAAAAGGACCACATGAACTTATCACTAGGTGTGCCAGGTTAGGAGAACCGCGTGTGGTTCGGAAACTTGGAAAACATGCATTGCGCACAGGAAGGGAAATGAGGTTTACTGCGCAAATCGGCAAGTATGAAATGGATCAAGTAATCCTGGATCTCGGATCGGATGTGAATGTACTGCCGAAACAAACATGGGAATGCATGGGCAAACCCGCGCTACAATGGTCTCCTATTCAGTTGCGAATGGCGAACCAATAGAAGATATTTCCCATGGGAAGTTTGCAAGGAGTAACGGTGGATATTGAAGGTGCGAGCACACAGGCGGATTTTGAAGTAATAGAGATTGTCGATGACAACAATCCCTATCCCACGATACTAGGGATAGACTGGGCCACAGAAATGAATGGAGTCATAAATTTGAAGAAGCACAAAATGATCTTTGAGAAAAAGTCACTACGCGTAGTAGTATCACTAGATCCAGCCGAAGGAGCGTGATAGACTGAACCGGTGCGCGACGGTGATAGTGATGACGATATTGATTGCATCTACAAGTTAACCACGCGAAAGCAAGATTGGGTAAACCCGAATGCGAATGGTAGGATTTCGTGGGAGCGCAAAAGCTCTTGCACTTCATATTTAGATAAAGAAATAGAGTGCTAGTAGAATCGACTCCACGAAGTAACAATGCTTAATTACAACATGATGGTTAGATCACTGCGTTGGGTGACAATAGAGGCAATGGATCTACCTATGTATGACGGGTTGACAGCGGTGGATGAATTCCTGAACAAATTTAAAAGTGTAGTACTAGAACAATAGCGGTTCGATGCTCTGAAATTGGCACTACGCGCAACGCTTGCAAGGTGGTGGGGTACACATCAGAGAAGTTTTAAGGACTGGCGTGGATGCATAAGGATGATGCGCCTATGATTTGGGAAACCACAGATACAGCTAGTAGACAAATATGACGGATGGGATGATCCACAAACACACCTCGCGAAATGGACCAAGGTCTATGGTGAAGAGCCACAACTTGAATGGGTACATTTATTCTATCATACCCTGGATGTCATACCCATGAATTGGTATATTGAGACGGAGCTCTGCCATGGTACGAGCGAATGGGATGTCTTGCGTGAGGGATTTCTGTTAACTTTCACGTTTGGAGACCGTTGGTGGGATACTGTTGACGATGCGCTACAGGCAGTAAAAGAAGCTATCTTCAAAATACCCCAGTAGCCAATGGAAGTACTTTAGCCAGAATGAGCGACACAGCGGAGTTGCGCACTAGAGTGTTACAACGTAAATGTTGAGGAGGATGATGAGGACCCATGAAATATTAAAATTCCAAAAACGGCAGGCTGTCGCGAGATTCGAGGACCATTACTCGAGGATCCCGACATCCCCACAAAACAGGTAAACATTGGAACGGAGGTGGAGCCGAAGTACGCAACGCTTGGGGACTATTGGGATGATGCCATGGTGGATACGGTCACTGAGTTACTCCGCAAATACCAAGAATTGTTCCCGACCAAAATCACAGACTTAAAAGGGATCATTGATGACTTAGGGATGATGAAGATCACCCTGAAACCAAACACGAAGCCAGTTACGCAGTGACCTTACCACTTGAATCCGAAATATAAAGAAAAGGTCTGCGAAGAATTAGACAAAATGCTCGCAGCTGGAATTATTGAGCCAGTGGAATAATTTGACTGGGTGAGTCCTATGGTAGTACAAGAGAAAAAGAAAAAGGGTGAAATAAGAATATGCGTGGACCTCAGAAGTTGAACGACGCCTGTGTACACGATCCATTCCCGACACCATTCACAGATGAAGTACTAGAGAATGTTGGCGGTCAGGAAGCATACTCATTCACGGATGGGTTCTCAGGGTACCATCAGATCAAGATCACGCCGGAAGACAGGAGAAAAACGACATTTACAACATAATGGGGTTGCTTTCAATACATCGTTATTCCTTTTGGACTGAAGAACATGCCAGCCAGCTTTTCGCGCATTGTTGTGGCTGCGTTAAAAAATACATCCACAAGTTCTTGGAGGTCTATCTGGGTGATTGGACTATCTTTAGATTAGTTAAGCACGATGTAGCAAGCTTACGCTTGATGCTGGATACTTGTCGTTGACACCAGATTGCATTGAACCTTAAGAAGTGCACATTCCTCGTTCCCTTTGGAAACCTGCTAGGACATGTGGTTTGCAAACAAGGACTGATGGTGGACCCTGCGAAGATTGTCGTTATTCTAAATTTGGAAGCACTGCGAAGTGTTAAACAATTGCGCACTACTTTGGGACACCAGATACTATAGGAAGTTCATCAAAAGTTATGCCCAAATAACAACGCTGATGGAAAAACTATTGAAAAAGGATGTTACATATTGCTGGAATGATGATTGCATGAAGAGTTTAGATGTCCTGAAGGGGAAACTGGCCTTTGCTCCAATCCTGGTCTTCCCAAAATGGGATGTGGAATTTCATGTACATGTTGATGCGTCATGTATTGTGTTGGGAGTTGTACTCACACAGGAGGGCACAGAGGGTGTGGATCACCTGATCACGTTTGCAAGTCGGAGAATGTCCAAAGCAGAAAAGAACTATTCCACCACCGAGCGTGAGGGGTTAACAATTGTGTACGCGCTCCAAAAATAACAACACTATTTACTCGGAGGACATTTCAAGATGTATACCGACCATTCCGCATTGAAATACTTGGTGAATAAGCCTGTGTTGGGGGGGCGCATATGCATATGGCTCTTACTGTTCAAGAATATGATTTTGAGGCCATAGGTAAGCCAGGACGCCTAAATGTAGGACCAAATCACTTGTCACGAATTGAGACAGGCGAGGAACCCATGAATTTGGAAGAGGGACTACCTGATTCACAGCTCTTTGCAGTGAGCATTGCAGATGAACACTTAGAAGATATAATCCATTTTTTGACAACAGGGACTCTGCCGAAGGAATACTCAGTCCAACAAAAAAAGGAATTGGTGGTGCGTGCGGTGGACTTTTCTATCATCGCAGGGCACCTATACAAAATGGGCAATGATGAGATATTGCGAAGATACGTACTTGAATATGAACGAGGTCAGATCTTCTTGGAAGCACATGGGGGCGCTATATGCCAAAGGACAGGAAAACCATCACGGAGGGACGAGATGCCATTAAATCCACAAATGAAACTGAAGCTATTTGAAAAATGGGCAATCGACTTTGTGGGAATGATCAAACCTCAGGGAAATACGGATGTGCGCTACATTATCACCGCGACAGAGTATCTGACACGATGGGTGGAAGCGTAGCCTGTCAAAGACTGCACAACCGCTACAACTGCAAAGTTTTTGTTCGAAAACGTGTTGACCCGATTTGGCTGTCTGAAAATCTTAATGAGTGATCGCATAACACATTTCCTAAATGAAACCATCAGCGTGCTCACAAAAGAGTTCCAGGTGTATCATCAGAAAAGTACACTATACCACCCACAAGCTAATGGGACAGTAGAAGCATTCAACAAAATACTAGAGACTGCATTGATCAAAGTGTGGAATGCATAGTGAAACGACTGGGACCTGCACGTGCCTGCCATACTATGGGCTTACAAGACAACATGCAAGAAATTGACGGGACATACACCTTTCCGGTTAGTCTATGGCATGGAAGCTGTCATGCCGATGGAATACATCGTACCTAGTTTGTGAATAGCAGTGCTCACGGGCATGAGGGAACGTGAATATTTGGAAGAAAGGCTCGCGCAATTAGAAGAACTTAAGGGAAAATGGTGTCTGGCTGGATTTCATCAGTAGGTGCAAAAGTAGCATGAAAAGGCCTGGCTTGACTGCCATATCAAGTTGTGCACCTTCAAGGTAAATGAAGTAGTGTTGTTCTATGACAATAAGTTTGAAAAATTTCCAGGAAAATTCATAATGCACTAGCTGGGACCATATGTGGTTAAGGAGGTCACAAACAGAGGCGCGGTCCACCTAGTCAAACTAAATGGAGAACCCTTCCCAAGCAAAATAAACGATAGTTGCTTGAAGCCCTACACGGGTGGGCCGGCTCTCTGACTAACCGGCCAAAGCACAGTCTCCGCAACCTGAGGAACCAGACAATTTTCATAGTAGCTATCATTTTAACTATTATTAGCTTGTACAAGTGTGTGGTTCAGTCTGCCATTCACATTTCTAAGTGTCGCATCGACTTTTTGCTTTTTTCCCACTAGTAGTTGTCGTTGTTCTTTCATTTTATGTATGTTTGTTTTTTCCTTTTGCATGTTTATTTTTGGCACTTGGTTTCCACTGATCTAACTTCCCCTTAGACTGATCTACATTCCTTCCTACCCCAACACTCAAATCTGTCATTTTTCTCTCTCCTTCCTGGGTAGATTTGTGTAATCTTGGCGAGCAATTTCCCATCACAACTACGCAATTCACATTCTCAAGAAACGAGCCTCAAGCTTGGCCTTTAAGACTGAACAATCTACAGGCACTGGCTTGCCCAAATGCACATTGCATAGTTCCAAGACTCAACCCTCATCTTTGGCCATTGAGACTGCGCAATGTGTAATATCTTCCTTCAACCTGCCCAACTGAGACTGCACATTGCACAGTCTCAAGC
This sequence comes from Pinus taeda, assembly GCA_000404065.3. Lineage (NCBI taxonomy): Eukaryota > Viridiplantae > Streptophyta > Pinopsida > Pinales > Pinaceae > Pinus > Pinus taeda. Next base: position 29,106 of record APFE031252200.1, read on the forward strand.
CTCTAGCTGTCACCTTGTCTATTGAGATTATGTAATGCGCTGTTCATGAGCCCAGCCTCTCACCCTTAGTCCAAAAATTGCGCAATATTTCCCTTCAGCGTTTGAGTTGCTGCCTTGATCTTACTAAATAGATTGTTTTTCTTGAGCTAATTTGTGTTTTCCATATGTGAATCTTGTCATATAGGTACTGTATATTTTTGAGCTCATCTCTTTTCTATGAGTTGCTTTCACCATGGCATCGAAGAGATCAACCTCAAAAGACACCACATAAAGAAACACCGATTAAATAGTTGATGGTACCTTTGTCACGATGCTAGTTATGTCAGACACTCAATTGTTCATCGAGAAAGATTTAGAAATAACATGGCACTCAGTGAAGGATGCATTCATGACAACTAGTTACAAAGCAGATCTTGAAGACAAACAAGTTTATATCAATGTCCAAAAGTTAGGATTGCATAAGATTGCATACAAGTATCTGGTTTTCCCTTGCACAAACATTATGAAGTGGAACTTGTCGCATATTGATGCAAAGAGCATGATCCTGAACAGTGCCAGTGGACAAAGGATTTCCTCATTCATGGCACATGATTTTCAGCTTATGTATCACTTACCTTTGCCATAAGTCTACATGGATTCTCACTTCTACATAATCACTAGTTACTTCAGAACTAAGGATGTTATCAAAGGTTGGGTGAAAGAGCCATCCAAATTCTGCGAGAGACCTAGCAACGTTTATAAGACCAAATATCTTAGAAAATCCTACTAGTACTCGGTAGTTCTATGCTGCTAGATCTATGGTTAAAAGAGTATTGAGACTTTTCCCGAAGCTTGGGAATTCTTGCTGCATCAATTTGTGAATGAAGGGAAACCATTAAACTGGTCAGATTTCTTGGCTCAACAGTTAAAGATCCACGCGACTAATTCCAAGAACCCTCCTAAGGGTAACCAAACCAGGTTTTATATGTCTGGTTATTGTTGATTTATGGTAGCATCGGATGTGCTATTATTCTCAAATTTTGCAGGGAGGCTTGGGAGCATGTATTCCAAAGAACCCATAAAGTGTTTTGGAAAATTACACTTTGAGACAGTTTTATTAAAATAATTAATTATTTTAATTATTTTTAATGGGACACTAAGTATAAACTTAGGAAATTAAAAATATTAATGGGTATTAATCTAATTGTGGGTGTAACTTCTAGAAGAAGATGAGGATCAAGCTAAAATGATATTAGCCATTGATTAGCTTTTAATCTGGGCCGTTGAATGTCAACGAGAAGATTATTTAAGGAAGCTTGAGGGTCATTTGGAAGACATGACGAGAGATCAAGAGATTGAATTTATGAAATGAGAAGTTCTAAGGAGGAAGTTCTGATCGAGTATATTTCTTGCAATTGAGGGGAAGAGATAGCATCTGGAGGGAGAAAGATTTTCTCAGTCGGAGAATCATTAGCACAGAGAGGCAGAGAGTGATCCATCAGATCTCACATAGACGCTAACGTAGGGCCGCATAGAGGCAACGCAAAGGGTGAGAGAAAGCTCTAAATTTTGAAGTAGAGTTAGTTAGAAGCCGAGAGCCGGGGAGTAAGACCAGGAGGCTGAGAGCAGTGACTCCAGACAACAAATCAATTAGGTGGCTGGGTGACGCAGTGTCTAGAGAGGCTGACATAGGGACTGTGTGAGGACTGCACTGAGGCAGCACAAGGCTTGCTAGAGGCACCTCATCAAGTGACCGAATCAGCCAAGAATTTTTCTCAGTGATGGTGTGAGGTAATCTCACAAATCTTTGTGCCAGTATTTATCTCTCTGCAATTGATAACCCATGAGGTATTCAGATGTGTATTCAAAATTTTCTACTGCTTAATAATAAAAAACCCTCAGATCTGTTGCACCAGTTTTCCCGTATTGGGTTTTTCCGGGGACATTTGTCCAAAAATAATGGTGTTATTGTGTTGTATTTTATTTCTTGCTTAGTCTCTTGTATCCACATATAGCTTGATTAAGTGAACGCTGCAGTTCATGTATTTCAATATTTGTCGTAGGAAACGACAAATAACTTGTTCATGTAAATATAACAAGTAGGATAAATATGATCAATTGTTGTAGTAGGATTTCTGATTTAGGAATTTTCACATGGTATTAGAGCTGCAGGTGGAACAAGAAGAGCAGTGCTAGAGTACCCAACAGAAGAGAGAGATCGAAAAGTTGCAGGAGGCAACAGTTCGAAACCCCAGAGGGTTTGCGCAGTTCTTTTGTACTATTCAACGACCCCCATTTTATTCTATTATAAATTCCTATGAAATTTATCATATTAAAATAGGGACCCTTCATCTCAAAAAATCTTATAATTAAAGTTTAATACTTAGGCTTTTTAATTACAACCCAAATATTAAACTTTGATTATCCAAAAAAAACTAAATTAAATAGCCCCCGAGACACAAACTTTACTTAAGCTTCAAAAACCTTAAGTATTTAAAAATATGGGTTATCTAAACAAAATAAATCGGAGTTTTATTCCCCTAAAGTTCAAATCTTAACAAACTCTGATTCATACTGCTTCCCCGCATTGCATCCATACCCCGCACTGCAAGTTTCATAAGGCTCAAGACCACTCCGCCAACTCCATTGCTATTGCGATATAAGTCCTAAACCCGACGGTAAAAGCCATTACAATTTATAAAACCCCGTGTTGGTGACTACTGCAGGTTCTAAAAAAATCTTAAGTCCATACCCAAAACCGATTGCGATATGCGATTAAGGCTAGACCCGCGGGATTATAAAATCAATTTCATTTAAATCCCGCATCCGGAGCTATCAGAGTGTCCAAGAGTCTAAAGGTTCTTCCTGCTACACACAATATGTGATATAACTAGACCCGTAAGGATTATCAACTTCACTTCATTAAAAACTTGCGTCCGGAGCTATCGCAAGAACCATTTCCTTTGCCAATTGCGATATGAGATAAGGCTCAGACTCGCTGGGATTATACAATGTGATTTATATTTATATCTCGTCTGGGGCCTATACCACAATCGAAAAATTCTAAAAAAATCATGCCTCATCCTAACACCGATTGCAATATGATGTCAGCAATGACGTCAGATCCACATCATCACCACGTCACTTTCCATGTCACTTGTCAGTCGCCACGTCATAGTGATGTCATCCTTGACATCACCCCAGGATCTTGTAATCGCAAGATTTAAAGGGGAATGGCTTATAATAAACACTTCACCCGAGCCGATTTGCAATATGTGATAAGGCCCAGACGTGACGAGATTATTCATTCCAATTCATACACACCCCGCGTCTGCGACTATCACGAATAAAAAAATAACATTGTTTCCCTGTCTCTTGCCCATTCCGATTTCGATTGCGATTTTATTTAAGAAGGCTCCTTTTGGATTTTATATGAAATAATCCTGGTCTAAACCAATTGTGATTGCTCTGAAGTTTTTCCCTGATTCTATTTCGATTTCAAATGTTTTATGATCTACCCCAAAACTCTGACTTCCGATTGCAATAAGTCGTAAAGCTCCACCTCCTCACTCTGCATTCATCTCCATGATGTCAATGTCAGATTTATTACGCTCTACGTTTTCCTAATTTTCTGCAAAAGTGATTTGTTTTAAATAAAATTCGTTTATCATCTCATTTATGTTTATCTTATCAATTCTTGTTTGCCATGTTCAGGTTCATAACAGAGAAATATAGTTGTGATGACAGTGGAAAATTAGTTCAAACAAACATCGAAAGAATTCGATGGAACAAATGAAGCTAATGATGACAAGAAATCATTTTCAGAAACTTCTACCAAAATATTGTTTTCCTTTAAGCATTGTTGAAGGGATCTATTTAATTCCCTCAACACTCTGCACAATAGATTAGAGTTGTTTTCTACTATTTAAGCTTAGATGTTGTAGGAAATAAGGGTCCTAAATTTTATGAAGAAAGGCTTACGAAAGCTCGCACAATTTTACTTTCATACTTTTCTCAATAGAATGACTTGAACATTGTTTAAATTTTCATAAAGAATTTTGAGAAGTTGCACTACTGTACTCCCGGAATCATCTTTGTGAGAACGACTAAATTGCTGCTATTTCTTTTATGAGCTGAGCGAAGTGCATATGGTATTTCTATCATTGTACCTTTGTTTTGTTCATACATAAATAATAAATTTATCTTTTCAAATTACTTATTACTTGATATTTAAAGAACAATGTTACACGTATTCACCACTGATCATGTTGTCATTGATATTTTTGTACATGTTAAGCAATTTGTTGTGATATTCTAAATGCGATATGAGTTTACACATTATTTTGGTTAACTACTTAATCAAACTAATCATCTTGAAATAGTTTCATTTCCATTGGTGTTTGAGCAGTCTATATTGTCATTTACTAAGGAAAATCATTATAGATCGCATCTAGATAAAAGTTAAGCAATCCTAGGTTATAGAGTAGATTAATACATATTTTTTCCGTTTAATTCATTACTGCAAATCCATCCATTTCACTTCACTATAAGAATTCAACACTCATTCAATCACCTTTCATTGGGAAATTGGTCCCATACTGTTTCTGGGAAAACTAGTGTTTATTCAGATCTGCTAGTCCCACTAAGACGGGGGATAGAAACAAACAATTCAAAGTAACTTGTATTTTCCTTTATGGGAGATAGATAAGAGAGAAGCAGAGAGCACCAACCTTAGTCTTTCGCTTGGCTTCTTGCTTGTTTCCTCTCTCCTTTGATAGATTTTCACCACTCCTTTCTCACTTGTCCCGCTTCAAAGAACACCTATAGAGGCAAAGCAGCAAAATACCATCAAAGCGTAGAGATCTAAAATACCATAAACAATGTAGAATCAAATGTACATTAACCATACAAATGCATACATAAATACAAGATTCAAAAATAAACAAGTATATGGAGGAAAACTCAAATAACTTTATTGATAGAAGTAGAAGAGAGGATTACAACCCAACTGTCTAATCCAGCGCCATCCTCCCAGAATGAAAGCCCTCTTCACCTCATGAAAAGCTATATCACCCAACAATACAATGTCTCAAAGAGAAACCAACAACACTTCCTTACAAAATACAAAATTCCAACCCCTGGATCTCTAGGATGAGGGATCCATATATAGATATTTGCAGGGGGTGAGTCAACTTCTGGGATTTTGATTAGTGTTATTTCACTGATAGTTCTTGGTTCCACTTGGAGATCTCATGATCTCTTACTCATCCCTGGGAAAATTCAGAGAGGTAAGTGTCATATGAGCAGTTTCTAGAAGATTCTCTGAGTTTCCACCTAGTCAACTGCCTCTGCCATTTGTCTGCTCTCGCTCATCGCACCCTACAGAAGGGATTTTTAGTATGCATCACACCCCTTGTGTGTAATAGGTGAGATGCATCGCACCCTCAGCATGGAGCAGTCTGTATGGTCCCGTTTTGACCAGTTCTGAGTAGTTTTTCAGGGAGAACTTCTGGGAAATTATGTAATCAGTTGACCTTGATCCTTTAGGCTTTCAAACAACACTTTTATGGGTTTGAGAGCCCTTGGTTTATCGACATATGTGATTGGGGTTTCATTGCCCAAATATTTCTATAACAGTTGCCCCCTAAGGCATGAGGTCATAAATCTTTTGATGTCGGGTGAAATGCTTTATCATGAGGATCGGAGGTTTTTTGAACTGGAAGGTGACCTGTAATAAGATACAATACAATACATTATTTTCATGATCTAGATGAGGCGGGCATTCCCATGCTCAGCTTTATAAATTCATTTTCATGTACATAGGACAGACAACCGTCTGTGTGGCAGACTGATGATTTTGGTAGAGCCATCATCCCTTAGCTTGGATGATTATCTGTGCAGCTATGGAGTACATTTGATGTCTTTATTTTCCTGAATATATCGCGGCCCAGATGGATGAAACTAGATCCAGGGTCTTCAAACTCGTTCTATCTTCGCCCGATGTACAAGTCGATCCATGTGAAAAGATTTTCTGAAGTCGAACATGGAAATACATTGCCTGATTACCAACCAATGATGTAAGCTGTTAACAGGCATGAGAGGAATCACCGATAATGATAATGACCCTCAAGGTACTGTAGTACAATTCACGTGGTGTGAATACATGAGTCGATGTCAAACACCACACAAAATATTTCGGTCAAAGGCCATTGATGTAAACCTGTCATCGGAAGTGAGAAACTTTCCATTGAGGCATGCAAGCTTCAAAGTACTAAAAGAGTTGTTCCTAAGTCAACTTCTTGGATAATGAGCAAATGTTGACAAGAAGTGACCTGTAGTAGGAGGGCCTTAATGAATCCCACATCTACAACACAGAACGGAGCAAATGATTTTGTGGAGGTGAAAACGATCTGATGATACAAGGTTCAGGGTGGCAGTCATGAAAGAATGGAGCGTGAAGGTATTGTAGTGGATGAGGCGTTAGCTAGGTTGGTGAATTCTCTGAGCGACTTATCTTGAACATATCGGCGACACTGAAATGGATTGGTAGCGTTAACCCCAAAAACGGATGGTATAGAGGACCAATGGTGATATGACCGGTGAATGGAATAATCCAACTCGACTCAATCATGGTGATGGAGTGAAAGTGTCATGTTCAAGAGCGACCTGCTACCAATGAAGTTCTTCAAGTTTTCTTCCCTTTTTCCCCAGTCATTGCTGACTAGTACCTCTTTATTTTTGTCAAGCTTGAGGAGGACAACATATGCTTGTTCTATAATTTTCCCTTCGGGAAAACTTGTCACTATGTTTTAGTGAGCCTAGCGACAGTAAACTCGCTCTTGCCCGGAGGGACAAGTTTTTCGCTATTGTTTTAACGAGTTTAACGACAAAGATAACTCGATCCTTTTCATGTTTAGAGAGTTTGAAAAGAGACGGAAAGGAAACTCCAGTAGTCCTTTTTCGTGGTATAATCCCTTAAGTCCGAAAAGTATAAAATAATACGAAAGGGATGACTTATCGATAGTTTTAGCGAGCTGAACAAGACAAGCACTCGATCTTTTTGTGTAATGATCTCTTAGGACCAAAAATATTAAAATATAGAGGAGGGATGGTGCTTCCCTTTACTTTAACGAGCTGGAAAGGCCAATAGCTCGGCAATATTTTCATATTTTACGAGTCTAAAAAGAGCTCAAAAGAGACTCGTTTTTTAGGAACGAGTGATGTTTTCGGGTAGAAACTGGTTCCAGGTAAGTTTGGAACTTTTCAAGCACAACAATGTAAAGAAGGTGGCTAACATAATCACTCGTTGCAGCTATTCCTCAAAAGGGTAAACAATCAAGTGGAGGCATATGATTGGCTAAAAGAGTGGAGGTGACGGTAAGAATACGACCAAGGCTCAAAAGGCTGATAGTAATGCGATCACAAACGTTATTTACTGAAAGGTGGGTTTATTTTTTAATGAGCTTGAACCTTGTGCCAACATGTGCTCAATGCTAGGTTTATTTTTTAAAGAGCTTGAACTTTGCAGAAACATTGCTCATACCAGTCATCTTTTAAAGATGTCTCTTATTAGTATGTTCATTTTTTAGTGAGCTTGCCCCATGCGAAACTTTGCTCAGGAGCCTTTTGTATGCAAGCTAGGAACGACCAATTACTAGAATAAGGTTAATGAACTACTGAGGTTAGGTAGGGTAGTTTCGTACAAAACATTTTCTTTTCTTTGTCGGGCTACCGATAAAGGTGAATGCTGGATCAGACCAATCACCTAACCTAAGAAATTGAAGTTAGTAAAATACTACAGGGTTAGAGTTACGCTGGTCACTTTTCACTTCTGTAAAAAAGGTTTGCATGCCCCCAGGTATAAAGAAAAGTAGAGTTTCCAAGTTACCATATGGAAGTCCTTTCATTAAAGCAAGATTGCTTCGTCCGCATAACAGACAAAACACTTCCTTGGCTTTGTCCATCAAAATAAACAAAGGTGAGTGGTGTGAGCTTCCAATCACATAACCTTTGAGGAGATCTTGTTTCGGTCTGATCCCATATCCTATACAGACGGGTGTGTCAGACCAATAATATAACATACGATGAGGAAATATTTTTCTAGATTGATCCCATATCCTAAACAGACGGGTGTTTTAGACAGGTCATATATCCTACGAGGAAATCTATCTTTTATCTGGGTTCACCTGCCAAAGCAAACCAGGGTGCCTTCCCCCTGGGTTTCGTCACATTCATCGAATCACTTGCGGTCATTAGGTGGACAAACTAGAGGTTGATGAGACATTCCTTTTGTAAAGAGACCATTCAGGGATGGCATTTGACTAGTAGCCGTGTTTGAACCGGGGAATGAAAGCTGGTCAACAAGTTGTACCATTCTGCCTTCATATGGGAAACACATCACCCGAAAGAGTGAGGAAACAATAGCTCCCATGCTATAAATGTAGTCACGCCCAAGGACTATATTGTAATCTAGTGGCCCTTGGACTACCATCACGCTCAAATGAACGGTTTTCCTTCTCAAAGTTATAGGAAAATTTGGAAGGATCCATAACAGTCAACTGGTTCCTTTATTGAAGCCTGACAAATTTTGAATCTCAGGCAGAAGTGATGGCGAACCAAGTGCTTTCCAAGTAGTTGAGGAAAGGATACTCATGGAAGCCCCTTCATCTATGATAGTGCCAGCCACAATCATTCTGTAAGCTTGTACTATAATTTGGAATGGTACATTAGATGGAAGGCGGGGTCCCGCTAGTAGATTCCAATCAAAGGAAACGACTAGATTGCTTAGAGGAGGGACCGAATAAACGACCGGATGAATCTCTTGAAGTGGGGAACTTCCCTCTTGTGGTAAAGGAATGGGTATATTGCCCCCATGCTCATTAGACTCTGTGTTAACAAAAAGAATTTGAATGGTGTCATTCTCATTCTCTTTGGAGACTGTATCATCTGAAGGTGGACCTTATGAAGACAAGACTGGGTCGGCTGCCATCTCGACCTGCTGACTTTGGTCTGGTGTGGACTCAGAGGGTTTATCTTCAATGATAGGCGTTTCGACCGACAACAGAGCTATGTCAGTTGGATTTTCAACTAGCGATGGACTTGGTAAGAGTTTCTTGTATCTAGGTGGAAGTCGCTGCAGTGAAGTAGTACGGTTATCCAAGACTGTTTTAGCTTCGTCCAGAAAAGGACAACGGTGGAGGGTATGATCACCTTGACACAACCTACAAGGAAATTTAGATCTTCCTTTTTGTCCATTGACTTCATTTTCACTAGTTGATGGTGTATTTTCAACATAATCGACAGAGGTTAAAGACACCAGATTGTGCAAGCGGGGAGACCAATCTCTCAAGATCCACGGGATGCAAGGACAATCTCAATGATAGTGGTTTCCTTTGCAAATGACACATGGAGATTTGGGTTTGGAAGGTGCAGTGTGTGGATTTTCGCCAAACGATGCATGGTTGCCCCCTTGCGCAGCTGGCTTCTTCTTCTTCTTCTCCTTCCCTTTCTTCTTCTTCTCAGCTACTTGGTTTTTAGTATCACTAGTTTCACCAAGCGAAGAGGAAGAAGGATAAGGATAAACAAATGAAGTATAAGGTGGGGGAGCAACTCCAGTATCATCTAGTTGTTGATTTGATTACTGAGGAATTACGGTGTTTTGAACAACAGAGGTCGAGAATAGCCAAATTGGTAAGCCAATTGTGAGTCCTAGAAGGGACAATGTAGCCATGTATGGAGCACCAATATCTCCCCAAGAAGAGAAAGGACTAGGATTCCCCTCAAGGGGAAATCCTTGATTGGTGGACTCCATTATCTCAACCTAAGACCAACGAGGGGATAGTGATGTTATTCCGAATTAAATGAATTTTATGATGCTTTGACACAACTTGCTTTTTCAATTTTTAAGAGTCGAGAAAAAGATAAAGATGACTCTAGTCGCCTTTGATTTTTAATGAGCCTAATGTGACAAGTTCTCAGATCTTTTCTTTTAAGGAGTCGAAAAGGAACGAAAGTGACTACTCTAGAAATCTAGACAGAGGGATTACCAAACCAATCTCAAAACTGCAATATACACCTTGGTGGTAAATTATAGAGAAACTACCGAGGACTTTACGTACGGCAGTCAATCTTCCCGAATGTTGTGCTCAGTGCATTGCGATCGATAGGGCGATAGACACGACTTCCTAAGGATAAAGGATATCAGCCTATTGTGGTCTCCCAATATATACTCGACGATACGTGGGAGCACAAGTCAGTACTGGCACTTTTCGTATCAAAAAGGAGGAATCACCCAACCTACGACGAAAACGATAGTTACTAGGCTTTACGACGCCGGAATACATCTCTAGCCTAGACTTTTAGATATTATGCGTTAGGTTCCAAAGCATTTTTATGTTCACTGAGGTTTATTTTACAGTTGATCTTTCTTAAGAAGTTTTCCTTTCAAGGTTCACCATGTGATGTAGATGTACAATTCCTAAATATGCAATCTAAAATGATAAACAGTCGTTTATTTTATTTTAGCAATGAAAATCCTAGCTACTAAGGAAAGAAAAATATGATTCTTTCAACATAGAGCAGATAACACAGACTAAATGCACTTTTCCTAAATCAATTTCCTCATGCAGTCTAAATGCAAATGCACATGCATGTATTTGTTTTTCCGTTTCCTTAATGTGAGAATGCCAAAAATAAAGCTAAGTATAGATCTGAACTACTTTTCTTCAAAGCGACACTTTAACAATTTCTTTTCAAAAGGAAGACTAAGACGACACTTTCAATTTTGAATGGGAAATTGTTTTCGACACTTCAAAGAATTAACAATTCAAATAAAATACAATGGCAAAAGTACAATTGACTATCTAAAAGAGGAAGACTTTATGACACCCTTTTTCTTGACTCAAAACGATAGTTGTGACACTTTGGAATCAAAAGACGATAGTTCGATTAAGCTACTATTTGCAAAGGAGGACTGTAAATGATGAAAGATACATTAAAAAAACATTTACAATTCCTTACCAATGGAGGCTGAATAATGTGAAGGAAGAAGGCTTCAACAATGATATACTGATCATAAGCAGCAAAACTACTGAATAGAGTTGAAAATAATGAAGAAAAAACCAAAATCTGGAGAGAGAAACAGTCTCATTCAATCATCGCACCTGTACTTAAGGGAAATAGGGATGCATCTCACCTACAACACACGGGAGGTGCGATGCATCTAGACTGCCAAAGAGAGACAGTGCGATTGGCCAGGGACAAGACTGAGCTTGGTTTTCACGCACAGTTTGTAGCTAAGTTCAGGGATTTAGGCTGAGCTTATGATGGACAGTAAACACAAAGTATAGAGGTATGATCTAATGAGGTTATTGAGCTACCACCAGGGAACTTAGGATGTTTGCAAGTCAGATGTTCAGTTCATAAACCAACCCAGAGATTGACTGAAGCAACGTTGATCTACTTTGCAGTTGCATAGCAAAAGCAGTTCGAAGGCTAGCTGGCTTAACTTCAGGCTCAGTCTGTAGTTTATAAAGCAAACAACAGTAACAAACAAACAAACAATTCGCTCCCCAGTGGAGTCACCATTTTGTTTCTGGGAAAACTAGTGTCTATTTAGATCTTCTAGTCCCACTAAGACAGGTAGCTATCTTAGAAACAAACAATTCAAAGTAACTTGTGTTTTCCTTTATGGGAGATAGATAAGAGAGAAGCAGAGAGCACCAACCTTAGTCTTTCGCTTGGCTCTTTGCTTGTTTCCTGTCTTCTTTGATAGAGCTTTGCCACTCCTTTCTCACTTGTCCTGCTTCAAAGAACACCTACAGAGGCAAAGCAACAAAATACCATCAAAGCATAGAGATCTAAAATACCATAAACAATGTAGAATCAAATGTACATTAACCATACAAATGCATACATAAATACAAGATTCAGAAATACACAAGTATATGGAGGAAAACTCAAATAACTTTATTGATAGAAGTAGAAGAGAGGATTAAAACCCAGCTGTCTGATCCAACGCCATCCTCCCATCATGAAAGCCCTCTTCACCTCATGAAAAGCTAGATCACACAACAATATAATGTCTCAAAGAGAAACCAATAACTCTTCCTTACAAAATACAAAATTCCAGCCCCTGGATCTCTAGGATGAGGGATCCATATATAGATATTTTGCAGGGGGTGAATCAGCTTCTAGGATTTTGATTAGTGTCATTTCACTAATAGTTCTTGGTTCCACTTGGAGATTTCATGATCTCTTACTCATCCCTGGGCTAATTCAGAGAGGCAAGTGTGATATGAGAAGTTTCTAGAGTATTCAATGAGTTTCCACCTAGCCAACTGCCTCTGCCATTTGTCTACTCTCGGTCATCGCACCCTACAGAAGGGATTTTTAGTAAGCATCGCACCCCTTGTGTGTAACAGGTGAGATGCATCGCACCCTCAGCATGGAGCAGTCTGTATGGTCCAGTTTTGACCAGTTCTTAGTAGTTTTTCAAGAACTTCTAGGAAATGATGTAATCAATTGACCTTGATCCTTTAGGGTTTGAAACAACACTTTTAGGGGTTTGAGAGCCCTTGGTTTATCGAAATATGTGATTGGGGTTGCAATGCCCAAATATGTCTATAACACATACAATCCAATTAGAGCCACTACCTAAACCAAAAAGAAGTTGTCTTAAGGTCCGGATCGGGTGGTTTTCCCCCTATGTTGAAGCAATGATTTTCGAGGCCTCAACAATTTTTAGTGTTATAAGGAGGGCATGCAGACTATGAATGAAAATTAAGTCCAATCCAAAAACAAAAGGTCGTTATAAGAGTCATTCTCCCTCTGAATCTCTTATAACTTCCAGATCCCCTCCAAAATCTCCTACTTTTAGATTAGAAGTTGTACAATCACCTCCCAATTTTCGTAGAATACTTCCTGAGGTAATCCCTGCGGATTATACTCTAGAATCACCATAAATTACAACTTTGATAAAAAAATTGGAAGACATCTCCATTTCAGCAGAAAAACCTGAATCATCCGAAGATTCTGAAGGAAGAATGACTTCTATTTTTCAAGGAAATGGTGTTTTAACTCGGTCCAAAAGTGAAAAACTTTGCATCCTGCCATTTGAATTTCCACTTCAATCCCGCTGAACAAAAACTACTACATCAAGTTCCCAAACATCTACTAGTGAGATTACCTCATTCTCTCATTCACCAACATCTCTATTTCTTCCTTTTTCATTTCATTTCTTTCTACCATTCACTTCATCTATTTCCATTTCCTCTATACAAACAACTAGTGCTGCCTCAAGTAGTACTATCACAAATACCGGTTCTTATTTCATCACATCCACCTCTCAAACTATTACAATGGCCGCCAGATCATGGTCCAATCTGGGAGATGTTCAAATGCCAACACCACTTCATCCTCTACTAAAACATCCTGAAAGATGGCTTCCAAAATTCAATCTTGATGATGGATTACCTGTTGAAGAGAACCTTCATAATTATATGTTAGCCATTAATCTTAATGGGGTAGAGGAAGAAGATGTTTTTGTTAGATTATTCCCATACACTCTTATAGGATTAGCAGGGTCTTGGTACTTTTCATTACCAACCAATTCTATTACTAGTTGGGATATTTTTGAAGAACAATTTTTGATCAAATTTGGTGATGATCGCTCAACCACATCTCTTATCAATGACCTTTCCAATTTAAAAACAAATTTAGGGGAAAAGATAAAAGATTTCAATTCCAGATTTAACAAACTGTTAAATAAAATCCCAATTACATCTAGACCTGGTGTCAATGTACAAATTGAATGGTATATTTCATCTCTTCCTTCTAACATAGGAATTTTCGTAGATAGAGCTAACAAAAATACCTTTGTAGATAACTTGAAAGAAGCTATGTCTGTAGAGAAGGGGATGAATGCACTAGAAAAGAAAAAAGATCAAGAAGATAGAAAATTAAAAAGAGTTACATTTAAGGATGAAGCTAAAAAGAAAACACTAAATATCCCTTTGATCTTGAAGGCTTACAACAAGTCCTTAAAACTTTGTCTAATGAGATGGTAGAGATAAAAAAAAAAGTAGCTAAATCCTCTTCCAAAAAACCTTTTAGACCATTCAAAAGAAATCAACCACCTAATACACAACCTCCAAACAGGATCTCTAATGCAGAAACTGATGATGGAGATGAGGAAGAAGCAACATTTTCTGCTGATGAATCCCAAGATGAACAAATAGCTGAGTTAAATGGAATGTGGGATTTTATGCTTCCTATTCCTGATAGTGAAAATAAATATGAAGCATTACCTGTTAGCACAAGCAGTAAATATTTAGTTGATCTTATACAATTAATTCAGAAACATAAACTCCAATTTACATTGTGAAACTCGATAAGAAAAAAGTCAAAGTCATAGGAGAAATGAATTCAGTTTTTATTAGATTATCTTCGAATCCTGAAGTGTGTCAAATAATCGATATACTTGTTGTTGATATCCCAGATTTCTACGGTTTAATTCTTAGTAGAGATTGGTCAGAAAAACTACACAGTATTTTTCCACTGATTGGTCTCACTTATGGCTCCCATTTAATGGAAAGCTGAATAAAATCTGAATCAGCTGAGAAAAACATATGAAACATCCAGTAACAAATTTCAAAAGTGAAAATGAGGCAGTAGTATTTAATAACAAAATTCTTGGAAACTACTCTACTGAATCATTTTTTGAGAATTTTAAAGCACAAATGTCACCGTCTCTGAGTAATTCTATAACTTCTAAAATTGAAATTTTTTCACAGACAAACTTTTCGAGATGTGTAACTATGCTAGAAAAACCATTAATTAATTCCTTATTCTGGACATTGTATTTTGATGGGTCGAAATCAAGTGATGTTGCAAGAGAAGGTTGCATATTGATTAATCCTGAAGGCATGAAGACAATGCTGAATTGCAGATTGGAATTCGAATGCACAAATAATATTGAAAAATATGAAGCATTGGGCCAAGGTATGTATAAAGCTATTAGCCTTGACGTTAAATGCTTCCAAGTTTATGGAGACTCAGAAATTGTAATTAAACAAGTAAGAAACATGATGCATTGTATCTCTACACACTTGAAGCATTATCAACCATTGTTTCAGTCTCTCACTTCACATTTTTTAGCGTTTAATATTTTTTCTGTTCCTAGAATTCAGAATGCCAACGCCGATCTTCTTGCTAACGTTGCATCAAAACTGCTCCCATCCGAAGATTACAGTCCCGATAGATTTTCTGTAGAATTAATCTTTAGGTCATCCATTCCTGATAATATCACCAACTGGAAGGTATTCAATGATGATGAAGGCATTTTAAGTTTCTTAACTTCTGAAAAATCATACGATGACCAAATAGTTGACGAGGATGAACACAATCAATTAAAACATAAAATTTAGGATAATCCCATACCTAAATTTGTAGTTAAACTTGAGGATATATATGATTTAAAAGACAAATTTAAAAGAGTTATTAATTCAATACTACAGAGTTCAACTCTAAGATTTGAATTAATAAATCTTGGGACAAATCTTAATCCTCAGAACATCAATTTAGGACTTGGTCTCTTGTCTGAAGAAAGATTATCCTTCATCAAATTGTTAAATAAATATAAAGATGTCTTTTCTTGGAGTTACAAAGATCTAAAAACCTTTGACACTTCTATCATTCAACATACAATCCCAATGATATCAAATGATAAACCTGTCCAACAAAAACTAAGGAAAATTCTTTCGCACTTAGAAAATAAAATCAAAATAGAATTGAATAAACTCCTTAAGGCTAAAATCATTTCAAAATAGAATTGAATAAACTCCTTAAGGCTAAAATCATTTTTCCTGTTAGGCATTCAAGATGGGTTTCCAACTTGGTACCTGTTAGGAAGAAAAATGGTGATATCCGAATTTCTATTGATTTTAGGAATCTTAATAAGGTCAATCAAAAGAATAATTTCCCTCTACCCACTATGGAACAAATTTTATGATCAGTTGTTGGTTCCAAACTTATGTATTTCCTTGATGGTTTCTTTAGATATAATCAAATTATGGTTCATCGAGATGATAGGCTAAAGACTACTTTCAGAACCAAACGAGGAACTTATGCCTACCAAAAAATGCCATTTGGTTTAATAAAGCAAGGGCCACTTTGCAACGAGCCATGGATATATCTTTCAAAGGTCTATTAAATAAAATGGTTGTT
Organism: Pinus taeda; assembly: GCA_000404065.3. Classification (NCBI taxonomy): domain Eukaryota; kingdom Viridiplantae; phylum Streptophyta; class Pinopsida; order Pinales; family Pinaceae; genus Pinus; species Pinus taeda. The sequence goes on from APFE031252200.1 coordinate 45,309, forward strand.
GTTTATCTAGATGGCATTACTGTTTATTCAAAGAACATAAATAGTCATTTGCAGGACTTAAAACAGATTTTTGAACTTTGTAGAAAATATGGTATTTCACTAAATCCGAAAAAAAAAAGTATTTTTTTGTTCTTAGTGAAAGGAAACTTTTAGGATTCATTGTGTCAAAAAATGGAATTTACATTGACCCTGATAGAATAAGAAATTTCATAAATTTATCCACCATATAACAAAAAAAGCATGTAGTCATTTTTTTGACAGATCAATTTTGTCAAAAGGTTTGTCCTTGATTTCTCACAAATTATCTCTCCATTACAACAAATGATTAAGAAAAGCACAGTTTTTAAATGGGGTCATCATGAAAAGCAAGCATTCGATTTAATCAAACAGGCAATTATCGATGCTCCTTTTTTAAATACTCTGAATTTCTCCAATTATTTCATCTTATACATTTTTTCCTCTTCAACATCTTATGCTTTTGTTTTGACACAAATTAATAATCAGAAAATTGAAGCACCCATCTCATTTTTCAGCTCAAATGTTTCAGGGCCCTGAATTGAATTATTCAGAAGTAGAAAAACAGGAATTTGCTATATATAAATCTGTAAAGCATTTTAGACCCTTTTCTCTTAAAAAATACACACGAAAATAATAGTCCCATTCCCAGCAGTGAGGCAACTACTAATGCAGAAAGAATTAGGAGGAAATAGAGAAAATTGGGTAACAACTTTACAAGAATACGGTATCGAAATAAAACTAGCCAAAATTGTTAGAGGGCAAGGTTTTTGCAAACTACTTATAGGAGAATCCAACATACCAGCTGAAGAGGACATAGGTAACAATGAACACATTTATTAGGTAAGTGTAATTGATGTTGATTCCTAATAAGTTGATTTAATTTTTTACTTGAAAAATGGATATGCTCCTCTCGAACTCAATCATATAAAAAAAGAGCTTTATGATTAAAAGAAAAAATTATGATATTGTTGATAACATGTTATTTAGGAGAGACTATGATTCCATATTATTAAGATGCTTAGAAAAGTCCGAAGCACAAACAGTTTTGCAGGAACTTCACAATGGACCAACAAGTGGACACTTTGGAGGAGATACTACATCACACAAAATCTTATGTGTTGGGTACTACTGGCCCACTATCTTCAAAGATACCCACGCGTATGTGAGGAAGTGAAAAACATGCCAAACTGCTTCTGGAAGACAAAGGAAACCAACTTTTCCTTTGCAGCCAGTCAACATTGATCGTCCATTCGAATAATGGGGACTCGATATCATAGGTGAGATCGTTCCTAATTCTTCTAAACACATAGGTATATTCTAACTGCTATAGATTACTTCACTAAGTGGGTGGAAGCAATTTTGCTAAAGGTAGTCAAGTTTGAATCTGTTATTGAATTTATTGATCAATTTATCATAACAAGATTTCATTTTCCTTCTGCACTTATATTTGATAATGCTTCTTATTTTTTGGGTACCAGTATGATTGAATTTGCATTTAGGAGATGTTTTAAAATCAAATATTCTGCTAATTACTATCCCCAAGGAAATGGTTTACCAGAATCCACTAATAAAAATCTCCTTAGAATAATCAAAAGAGCTGTAGATCAAAATCAAAGAAACTGCCATAAAGCTTTAATATTTGCTCTATGGGCTGATAGGATAACTCAGAAGGCCTCTATTGACACTTCTCCATTTAACCTAGTCTATGGGAAGGAAGCCATTATTCCATCACATTTAGCTCTTCCTTAATTAGCCCTAGTTCAATTTATTGAAGAAACACCTTCTTCTTTATTGCAATTAAGAAATTCACAAATCCTAAAACTAGAAGAAGAAAGGGAAAGGGCTAAACTCACACATACCAAACATCAATAGATGGTGAAAGCCTCTTTTGATGCAAGTTCAGTCACACAAAGATCCTTCCAAGTTGGAGATCTAGTTTTCAAGTGGGACAAAGCACACAAAGAAAAAGAGAAACATACCAAATTCCAGAAATGATGGCTTAGTCCATTTCAGATTGTTGAACAAATAAGCCCACTATATTTATAGTTCAAGATTTATCAGGAAAGAGAGATTATCTCCCTGTAAATAGGCTCATCTTAAAGAAATTCTTTTCTTAATTTAAAAAAATATATATAGAATAAAGAATAAAATCTGTAAAAATCACTCCCATTGTACATCTCGTTCCAATTTATTTTCCTTTTACAAATTTTGTTAATAAAATGTTAAATA